>JAGFMF010012072.1:1170786-1190680 GCA_019455555.1 Galemys pyrenaicus | reverse complement strand
CTTTGTTCTTTCTTTATTGTACCCTAGTTGTATTAAAGTTCCTTTCCATTAAAGGTTTTGTATGTTTGTCTTAATGAGGCGGATGGCAGAACCCATTCAAAGAGGGCAGGCTTGGGGGTTCTGGGTGCTCCTCTCCCTGCCCTGTAACAGTCCCAGTGATCCACTCTTCAATAATCATCTTATTGGATTTGTGGTTCTGAAACACTGGTGATCTGGAGTGGGGCTTGGAGTCCACACACCCATCTGTGTAATCCATTCAGGACTACCTTTCCCCCAAACAACTCCCCGGCCAGGGAGGGGACCAACATGGCACAGCAGACCTCTCCTGCCTCACCCGCTGCTCCCCTCAGTAGTATATTTCAGGAGATCTGCCTATTCTGTTCCCCACTCTGTCTCTGGTGGCATCCTCCACACTTCTGACCTATACCCTAGCTCTTGTATGATAAATAAAATTTTTTAAAAAATGGGTTTCCCTGACTGGGTCCTCACCTGCACACTCGAAAGGCACTTATAATAAGCACCAATTGCAAGCACACACAACAAAAGTTAATAAAGGGTTGTATTGGGCCTCCCTGGTGGCGCAGTGGGTTAAGCAACACACTATGAAGCAAACCGCAGCCACTGCAGCATGAGTTCGATCCCTGCTGCCGGCCTGGGAGGGGACCCACATGGCTCAGCAGACCTCTCCTGCTGTGCCCGCTGCTCTCCTCAGCAGAGTGTTTCAGTCAGTCTGCCTGTTCTGCTCCCCACTCTGTCTCTGGTGAATCCTCTCATCTCCCTGGACTCTGGCCTGTCCCTCAGCTCTTGTATGCCTCAATAAATAAAGCTTTAAAAAAAAAAAAAGGGTTGTATTTACAAAATAAGGGGAAATAAAGTAGTGAATAACACAAGGGGAAGAGAGGGATACAAATCTATAAATGTCCTACCGGTTTCTCCATGCTGGAACCCAACGGCACGCTGAGAGCTGGCTCTAAAGAAGAGAGCCCCCAAGGCCCAAATGTCTGGTTTTATACCCAGCATGGCTGCTTAACTCCAGCTTCAGGTCCCAGTGATCCACTCTTCGATAATGACCTGAAAGGATTTGTGGTTCTTGGCTATTGTTGGTCTCAAGTAGGGGTTGGAGGCCATAAACCTATTTGTATAATCCATTCAGGATGACCTTTCCCCCTAACAGCCTGACTGCAAGGGTCACGCATCCACTCTACATCAGTGCATGCAGAATGTCTGAGAAGGGGTCAGTCAGTTACCCCAATACCTTCCTGGAGAGTGGGGACTCATGGAGCTGACACTTCAGTTTCTCACTTTAAGTTTGGTTCAAATTAAACTTTTTTTAATTTTTATTTTGGCCTAGCTATTTCCTTTTTTTCTTTTAAAGATTTATTTATTTATGCATACAAGAGCTGGGGTACAGGCCAGAGTTGCGGGAGGTGAGAGGATTCACCAGAGACACAGTGAGGAGCAGAGCAGGCAGATTGACTGAAATACCCTGCTGAGGGGAGCAGTGGGCAAGGCAGGAGAGGTCTGCTGCGTCATGTGTGTTTCCTCACTGACTGGGAACTGCTGTGCAGTGCCTGCTTCACAGTGCGGTGCTCAACCTGCTGCACCACCAGGGAGGCCCGTAGCTATTTCCTAAGGCTCTGTTTCTGATTCATTCAGGAGGAGAAATTCAGACATGGGTTCAGGAAATGATTTTAATCATTGTCACCAAAAAAATCGATCAACAACCACGTGTGCCACCGTCAACGAGTTCAGGATCATTTTCAGATGGTTGCTATCAGACGTCAGGACTGGTTCTCCAAACAAACTCTACGTTATTTTTTGACTTTCATACCAGGAAAAATGTTTGATCTTCAAAACAATGCACCTGCATCACTGATTAGGCTGGAAGAGCTTGTTTAGCCAAATTTAAAACCTGCAAGAATGTCAGAGAAAAAATTTAGAAATGAACTCTTAACCTTCAGGTCCACCTACTGTCTATTTCTTCTGGTGTCTGACTCCTTGTACTTGCTAACTAGAGAATGACTAAATTTTCCTTCTGACTCGTGCATCTGGATGATGTAGCCTTTGAGAATGACACCTGGTATCCTGGTCGACCTCTGCTACTTAAAGTCTGTGTGACCCTGGGAATGTATTTCACCTCTCTGTGCCTTAGCCACATCAATTTTTTAGGAAGATTTATTTTTACTTATGTATCTAAGAACTGGGGTGTAGGCCAGAGGTGTGAGAAGTGAGGGGATTCACCAAAGACTGAGGAGCAGAACAGGTGGATCTACTGATATACACTGCTTGCAGGCAAGAGAGGAGATGTCTCTGTGCCAATTGGGTTAGCTTCCTGGCTGGGGATGGAACTCATGCTGCAGTGGCTGGTGATAGCTTGATAGTGCTAAGAGTTTAAACCCTGTGCCACCAGGGATGTCCCTGCTTCATCAGTTTTTTTTAAGAAGGGGGAGCATAATGACAACCTCTATATCCTAGGATGTTAGGGAGATCAGTCCCAATTTTTCAATTGTAATAAAGTGCACATAACATAGATTTTAACACTTTGCCCATTTTTAAGTGCATAGTTCTATGGGATCAAATACATTACACTGTTGAGTGAACATAATCACCTTTTTGTTTGTTTGTTTGAACATTATTTATGCATATAAGAACTGGGGCACAGGGCAGAGGTGTGGGGGGTGAGAGGAGTCACCAGAGACAGAGTGGGGAGCAGAACAGGCAGATAAACGGAAATACACTGCTGAGGGGAGCAGTGGGCGAGGCAGGAGAGGTCTGCCAAGCTATGTGGGTCCCCTCCCTGGCCAGGGATCAAATTCATGCTGCAGTGGCTGTGGATGCTTCATAGTGCAGTGCTTAACCCCTTGTGCCCCCATCACCCTCTTTTTCAAGAATGTTTTCATTTCCCCAACTAAAACTCACCATTAAACAATAACTTCTCTTCATATATCACCCATCCCTGGGAAGCACCATCCCCACTAGTCCAGTGGGGGAGTTCATATTATGAATCCCCCGTCCCAAGTGGGTTTCCCTAGGCAAGGGAACCCACGCCAGTTAAGTGGGATTCACCTAAGCAAGTGAATACATGCTTAGCGCAGTGGGGGATGCCTATGAGGAACCCATACTACTCCAGCAGGGTTCATCTAGGCATATGAACATACTTAGCCCATGGGGTTCATCTAGCTGTGTGAACCCATATGAGCACAGTGGTATTCACCTAGGCATGTGAACCCACACCCAGCCCATTAGGGGTTCCTGTGAGGAACCCACACTAGCCCAGTGGGGTCTGCCTAGGCAAGTGAACCCAGAGAGGAGAGTATCTTAAAGCAGTCAGAAATGGCAGCATTGCCAATATCAGAACTCAGGTCCTGAGCCTTTTGTGGGGAGCTAAAGCCTACATGGTTGGCCCAGGATTCAAATCCCGAAGACACAGGCTGAGGGATGTGTGAGCAGGCTAACAGAGGGGTAAGTGGGGTTCAGAGCAGGTCTTTATAAAGACCATTTCTGTCTCCAGTCAGAAGCCATGTATCCAGGAGCCATTCCACTTTCTGCCAAGCTGTTATCTACCCCAGAATGTATTCCTGACTCTTCCACTACTCCTCAAAACCAGAAAGTGGTCTTTAAGGCCTCTCCCAAGGCTAACTGTGGTTAGCCTAGGGACCTTGGGTCTGGGTCTATTAAAAATCTTCCCTGCTATCCAGAACCTCTCTGCATACACCCATACTTGAATGTTCTTCCTCACTCACACTCTCAGGTAAATGAGACACATGCAGAGACATTCCCACACCCTACCTACCTTAGGTCTCTAAAGTCTGAGCTCTTGGGAGCTAGGGCTTAGCTTATGCTCAGGCTCCCTGAGCACTGGAGAAAACTGGTGGGGGCAGCTGTGGCCAAGGACTATAATGAACACTTAGAATCTCTCCCATGCTTCTCCCATGTGCCAGTCCCACCCCATCCCCCACTCCAGGAACTTGGGGGCCTTGGCCCAGTAGCCTGAGGAGTTGGTTAAGAGGGCAGCCCACTATTATGTGTGGGAACTTAAGACACAGCTGAAAGGGGGTGTGGCCAGCAGGAGAGAGCAGATGGAACAGCAGGCTCTAGGGCTATCCCCACACTGCACTATTACTGTCTCCTGAGCATCTTCTGGAGCCAGAGCTTTAGCAGCGGCAGCGGCAGTGGCAGCACCAGGGAAATAAAGGAGCAGAGCCCAGTGGCAGGGGTTATGGACCAGTTCTGAGGGAGAGATAAGGTCTGCATTACAAGCAGGTAAACCAAGCCCCAGATTGGCAGGGCTAAGAACTGTCACCTAAACCTGCTTCTGCTTTGAGTCTTCTGTGTAAAGTCAGGTGTACACAGGTGCCGGAACCTAAGACTCATGAAAAGAGATAACGTACCCCCAGAACCCTCTCATTTTCAGAGTCCCCAGCCTCAGGGATCCTGTGTACAGCTGCACAGACTGTTTGGTGAATGGCATCCCCAGGAATTGTGAAGTTCTATAGCCCAGCTGACTCCCCCAAAGTCAGTTGTCTAATGGTAAGGATGCTGTGGCTGGAGGTCAGAGTGTTTAGGGCCCCAAGCCTGTAGAAGTAAGGTGATAAGAGCATGATCAGATATCTACTGCTCTCTGAGGTTCTGAGGTTCCTGAAACCTGTTCAGAGAACCAAGAGTAGGATGGAAATACACCATTCTTGTCCCCTCCTTAGGTACCCCAACCCTCAGAGCTCCCCACAAAAGCTTTCCACCCAACTTAACCCCAGCCCAATTCCCAACCCCAGCCATCACTCTAACCTTCTCCCATCATATTCATCCCCAAACTCTAAACCTAGTTCTCCATCCTGCTTATCCCATCCCCAAGATGTTAGTGTTCCCAACAGCATGTGGGAAGGAGTCAGTTCTACTAAAGAGCTTCCCTTTAGTTGAGCTGTTTGTACAGAGACAAAATAGCTCTTGTGGGTAGAGCGCGGGGGGGGGGGCCTGGGCCATGCCTGGGAAGTCCTTGGCAGGAAGAGAAAGCTGCTGTTCTCCCATCTCTTAGAAGAGCCTCTGCCAGGCACCCACCCTCAACTGGCAGCCCTGCTGAGCCAGGGGTGTTGGGACATAGCCATAGTCAGGATTGAGGAGGAGGAAAGGAGCAGTATGGTTGAAAAAGCTGAAGGCAGGATAAGGGGAGCAGAGAGCATTCTGGGGGCCCAACACCCCAGGTAATGGCGTCCAGGTGGGATATCACTGTGAGGAAGGTGGGCTGCTGGAGACAGACTGGGTAAATATTATCTGGGCGTGGTGGGTGAAGGGTGGTGGGCATTCTGCACCCCCTCAGAATACGGGTGTCCCCACAGCCATTCCACTTCAGGAAGAAACCCCCCTCCTCTCAACAGAGTTGGAGAAAAACACAGAGTTGATATTAAAGAAACTACAGCAGCACCTTGACTAGCACTTGTGGGCTAGGAACTTGAGCTGTTCTGCTGGAGGAGCCCAATTCTCCTACTAGGCAACTAGACACACGAGGGCCTCCAGCAGGAAGGAGGTGGCCTGGGAAGGGGAGGTATCCATTCTCTGTGGGCTGCTCAAGGACCATCTGCTATACTGTCAGATGCACTGAGCACTGGACAGGAAGGCAGGGTAAATGAAAGCAGGAAGGAGGCTGGACAGACTTCAGGAAGACCTGTTAGTCTTGAAAGGGTCTCTAGAACCAGACTGGGTTAGAGGTTAGAGAGGCTCCTTCTGTAGATCTCTGAGGTCAGAAGAGTGATTGGGTTGGGCACAGAGGGCAGGTCTAACATGGAGAAATGAGTGGCAAGATGATGGGAGAATTTTATATCAAGCAAGGGGAGGTCTTAGTTGGTATCAGAAGCCCCTTTTTTCTTCCTCCATCATGGGAATGGTGAGGCAGGGGTGACATGGAATTGGTTAAGCCTGGTTAATAGCTGTGGCCAGGTTTTCCTCAGAGCTGTGCATGGAGTCCAGATGTGAGAGAAGGTATGCAGAGGTTTGGAAACACCTCGAGGTGACAGGACTGGCTATTCTACTGCCTTGGTGGGGTTCAGGTGAGCGCCTCTTGTGTTTGATCAAGGAGGCAGCCTGGGCACCATCTCATCTCTTCCATTTTATGCCTCCCCGTTTCCTTCCTAGCCTTTCCCTTCTCTCTGGGTTCTGAAGACGCTGGATGGGGGTTGGGGGAGACTGAGGTCCTACTGGATGATTCCCTCCACCAGGCCATAGTGGGATCTTGGGTCAGCAAGGAGGGCTGAGTAGCTTGGAGAGTGGGCTAAACCCCCTTCATCACTCATTTCTGGCCACACATAACTGTGACAACCTGCTTCTGAACTGGTCCTGCCCCATATCCCCTGCCAGCCCTCACCGACACCCTTATTTTCAGTTGTACCCTTGCCCTCTGCCCAGATCATCACCTGACCTCTTACTTCTAATTGCACAGTCTCACCTTCTCATGCCCTGCCCAGCCCTCACCTGGCCCCTCAGTTCCGGCCTGCACCCCGTAGACGCTGGTCCAGCTGGCAGAGCTGGCGGAGGAATCCTCGGTTGGGAAAGACCCATCGCTGCTGCCTCACAGTGATCACCGCCTGGCGTAGGGACAGCTGCTGGTGCAGCATGAGGTAGGCCAGGACTAGTGTGGCGGAGCGGCTCACACCTACCACACAGTGCACCAGGACCTTGGCTGAGGAAGACATCCTGGTAAAAGACCCTTTCCCACCAGCTGGCCCACCCAGAGCTTGGGGTGAGACCCTGACCTGTCTTGGATATACTCTGTAACCCTGGACAAATCATTCATCCTTTATGGGCTTCAGCTCCTATCTGTCGGATGGGCAGACCCACACCTGTTTTGCCTACCCTGGGACAGGTCCAAACTCATAATATGGCTTAGGAGACCCTCTATGAAATGACCCCTGCCAGCCCTACAGCCTTATCTCAGACCGTCCCACCCTACTCTCAGCTCTAGGGACAGTGGGTAACTTTCAGGTCCTTGAAGCTGCCACAGTTTCTGACCACCAGCCTAAGCATATGCTACTCCAACTGCTTGTACAGTGTTTCCCCTGCTCTTAGTGTGACTAATGTCTGCTTTTCGTTTGTCAGGTCTCATCTGATATGTGGCTTCTTTGCACAGGATTTCCTAATCGCTCATGGTATCGTTTGAATCACAGAGCAGCTCATGCTTTCTGCATGTGACCCAGTAAATATGGGATCAGTATGCCCATTCATATGAATAGCACTCATATAACTTCCCAATTTGACTGTATTTCTACCAGACACTCAGTCATAAGTTCCATGAAGGCAGGAACCCTGCCTTATTTAAATGCATATTCCTGGTAACTAGCACAATACCTGGCACAGTGAATGAATGAAGAGAAAATTAATGTCAGGTGTTAGAAAGTGCTAAGTGTAGTCTTGTCTTTCCCATCAAATAGAAAAGAAACTGATACCCAAAGAGGGACACTGCCTTTCCCAGGGTCATGGAGCCAGGGGTGCAGCTATCACCCAGGATGAACAGAACAGCTCCAGTTTCCCCAGGCTCCTTTGTTGTAACCTAGATACTAGATTTTTTTTCCATTTGAAAGTACTCTGGGGCAGAACCCAGACATATGGGTACCAAGCAGTGATTTCCCAAGGCTGAGTGATTCAGAGAAAGAAATGTTTTACTATTTCGGAGACCTGGCTTCCAACCCCAAACTGCTCTTAACTTGTGACATGACTTTGTATTCTTGGTCTTTTTCTCCATATGTGAAGCAACGTAGTTGGATAAACTGCTGGAGCACCAAGCTGAGACTTTAAAAACCTGACAACTTTCTAAAAACTAGGGATGGAAGGGCACCGATGTTCTGGGAAACTGGACATCCCACCCACAGTTAACAGGGATATGTATTCAGACCCCAGGTCCTACCCGCAGGTGTGTTGAGGGCATGGTGGATGAAGTCAGCTGCAGAGGAGAAGTAGGCACTGATGTCGAAATCTGGGAGGTCGTGGGCTGGCACCCCCAGGTAGCTTACACTGCTGCCATAGAAATCAGGGCTTCCTTGACAGTAGAGACCTCCATGAGCAGCATTCAGCACATGGGTGATGCCCAGCTTCCATAGTTCAAAGCGGTTATTTGCCGTGACCCTGGGGAGGAGGGGAAGAGGGCTGAGGCTGGCTGAGCCATGGAGTACAGGAAGGAGGCTTTGCCTGGCCCTCTGCTTCAGAGGTACAGAGCCATTAGGGTCCACAGGGATCCAGAAAGAACCCAGCAAGCCTGGATTGGGGTCTACAGCTCCCAGTTCTACCCTCTGAGCTTTGTGGTGAAAGAGTAGGTGGTATGGTTATCTTTAGATGCTCATTGCTTCCAGAGATGATCTGCCCCAGCTTTAGCCAGCTACCCCTCCCTTCCTGCCTCATGCCCTCCCACGCACATCCGGCCTCTCCTGGCCACTAACTCATACCTACATCTAATCTGCAAGTGTTCAGAGGTGACACCTTTCCTGATTCACCTTCAGTCAGTCTTCCTCATCCACTCTGAGTCCAGAGTAGGGAAGCTGGGAAACAGGAAGGGGGCCTTCTTGTTCACCCCATCTCATACTCCAAATCACCATTCCCCAGGCCTCTATCCCCTATATCTGTTTTGAGTGTGCTAGAAGACTCCCAGAGTGAACTTCTGAGAGCTCCTGGCCACCAGTCAGACAAGGTCCCTGCACCCTCTGGCGGCCACACCTAGACACTGCATGTTTCTAGCTCACAAGGGTCCTAAAGAAAGTCTGTTCCTGGGATACTCAGAGCAGAACTCTTTCTCCTTGTTTCCACTCCACTCCCATCTCTGGTAAACAGCCTGATGTCGGTTTGGAGAGGTGTATGATGGATGCTAAGTGAAAAAACTTCAGGAAGGAAGCATCACAAGACTACAAACTGGAGGGGGGGTTAGAGATAATTAACACAGTTGTTAAACCAGCTATAGAAAAGTATCCAGAGGCAAAGAATAGAAGGTAGGGATGTGAAGGTTGAGGGCTATTGTAGAGAATCATCAGTCCTTTCAAATTTACCAAGTTACACCCTAGAAAAAAATAATTTAGTAAGTTATCAATTCCACAAAGGAATAAACCCCTCTAAAGAGAAGAACACTGTATCAGTGCAATTTCTTAACTGGCAAGATGCAGCTTCCCTACCCAGCTGTGACTATGTGTTTTTCTTTACTGATCTTCTTTTGCAAAGCAGTAGAGACAGCTCTCCTCCCAAGACTGCCCACCCATATTTATGCAGGCGTCTCTGTCATTAAGCCTATCCCTTTCAGGGGCAGCTCTTTCTGCCCACTTGTGTCTGTGCAAGCATCCTTTACTTTCTTTGCCTTTTTATAATAAACCTGCTGTTTTGGATATAACTAAATGTCTACCTCATGGGGAAACTCACCTTGTGTGCCTGAACGGGGAGTTCTGATGAAACTTTCTTCAGAAGTAACCCAAGCACCACCCCGCTCTTTGAACCCAACACCTCTCCAAACCTACATCATCTGGTGCCCATCATGAGGCCTTCAAGGCACTGGTAAGATTTCTCCTGCTCCTCTTCCTCTTGGTCTCTCTTTTTCTCTCTAGGGAGGGGTTGGTGTTCAGTGACTACTTGGTACGAACTGAGGGGCCCAGCCAAGGCTACTCTTTAGCAGGTCCTGAAGCATGGGGGCATGGCCTTGCAGTTGCCATCAGCTCGAAAGGGTGAAAACTCCTGCTCTCATCACCCTTGGTTCTATTCCCCTTCTAATCTTTTTTATTTCGGTAAGAGCTGCCATTCCTTTTTTCTCTTGGCAAGAGTGTTGGCTCCTGAGCTCTTCTATTTTCAAACCAGATCTCCCTTGACACTCAAAATAGTGGGCACGGGTCAGCCAAATAAGTGCCGTTAGGGAAGCTGCCACTTTTTAGAAGACTCCCGTGACAGGGTAAGTTGGTATGCATCCCAGGTTAGTTCTAGTCCTGCCAGCTGGAAGACAAAGGGTACAACAACGTAAGAACTGATCCTGAGCATTCCACACGCCCCACCCGTGGCTTTCCAGTTTTAGAAATGTAGTCTAAGACCTAGATTTTGCAACTTTACCCCTCAATGTTGTCGGTTATCCTCCTCCTCTGGCTTTCCTGAAACCTGTATCTGATTCTTTGTTTACAGTGGTAAACCAGCCCTCTGCTTGGAAAACTCTTTTTCTTTTCATTTCCCTGTGTTTGACCTGTAGCCCACCCATACTTTCTACTGCAGTGATCGGGTTCTCTCCCTGTTGTACCCTGCTGCACCACTGGAACTTTCGTGTCCTCCATCAGAGCCCAAGGACGGTCCCTCTTAGTCCCCACCCCCACATCTCTGACCAGCTATGACTCACGCATCTCCTATGTAAAGGTTGGGCCAAACTTCGTCCACGTGGCTGCTAGAAATCTTTCCCTCCCTCAGGAGCACCTCCAGCTCCAGGATGCTGGGGCAAGGCATGGCATCAACATTGCCCCTCAGCTCTGGCAGGGCGGCCTCAGCCATGGATCAACCCTCCCAGCCCTCTCTGTCTCCGTGGTCACTCCTCTCTGCCTCTCCAGTGTCATTTCTCCTTCCCAGAGATTGGCAGGGACAGGTGTGATAGAGCAAGTGACTCAGCAAGTCACAGATACCTCCAGAGAGAACTACACTTTGCCCCTTACCCTAAACTCTGCAACAACCTGAAGTTAGACATACCCTTGTAAGTTACTTCCATCTCTCAGCTTCAGTTTCTTCATCTGTTAAGGACAATTACACCCACCTCAAAGAACTGTGAGCATTAAATGAGACAAAGGACTTTTGTATCTAACTAATAGTAGATGCTTAAGAAACATTTGTTGAATTTAATAGGCTTAGAGCCATGAATAAGACTGGTTCTGGGTCCTGAATTCAAGTAGAGATCCAGGCTGGACAGAGGAGGTGGATGACTACAAGCATGAATGGTTTTGGTTGTTTTTTTTTTTTTTTTAAGAATTATTTCTGCATACAATAACTGGGGTACAGGTCACAGGTGTGGGGGTAAGAGGATTCATCAGAGACAGAGTGGGGTACAGAATAGGCAGATTGACTGAAATACACTGCTGAGGGGAGCAGTAGGCGAGGCAGGAAGGGTCAAGCATGAATGACTTTTAAAAAAGCTCTGCAGGGTCCTCCTTGTGACTCAAGGATTGTTAAGTCTTAGCCTTATGAAGCTATCACAGCCACTGCAGCAGAGTTCGATCCCCACCTAGGGAGCTAACCCACACAGTACAGCAGACCTCTCCTGGCTCACCTACTGCTCCCCTCAGCAGTACATTTCAGTCAGTCTGCCTGTTCTGCTCCCTACTCTGTCTCTGGTGAATCCTCTCACCCAAACCCTACCCCCACACCTCTGGCCTACACCCCAGCTCTTGGATGCATAAATACATGAAATAAATCTTTTAAATAAGTAAATAGATAAATAAGCTCTGCAGGTTTCAGTGACCACAAACTGGGTGGGAACTTATGGCTATTGGATGTGTCTGTAGATCATGGGTCTTAGGGCAAGTTTTCTGAGTTGCAGAGTCAGAGAAATGTGGCGAGGAGACAGGTATCTGTAGGGTGCTTACAGAGTTTGTGGAGGAAGGTTTAATGGATGATTTGGTAATGAAGATAGCTGGTACCTCAAGATAAGGCTTTATGGGTTATGTATGTCAAAGGTGGGGAGAAGGGAGTATCTATGACCTTAGACTTTTTGAAGAGTCAAAGGAGCCAAAGGATGTGTCATTAGAAACTTTTCTGGGGTTGGAGGAAGATTCCTCTCCTATACGAATTTTGCCCCCAAAATAGAAACTGAGAAAGGTCTGTCTGTCCTGCCAGAGCTGGTTATCAGAAGAGGGGAGACGTTCTGTATACGGTCAGGTGACTTCACCAAGGCCCTGATAAAGCCAGGAGGAGTACCAGCCACCGCAGGAAGCCTCCCAGCTGCACCTAGCCTTGAGTCCAGTTGGAGGGTAAAGATCATAACAGGGCATCCCTGGGAAACAGTCTGCACCCACACAGCACCCATAATCTGGCTTCATCAGAGCACAGATTAGACTAAGTAGGAACACTGGCTTGCTTAGGCACATATTAACTGCTATACCTTAGGCAAGTTTCTTGGCTTTTCTGTGTCGTAATACCCTGTGGTGTTAGCACAGGATTAAACCAGATATTTATATGGCTGTTGGCTTAGGTTGTGAAAGAGTAAGAGGGCAATAAATGGTAACAGTGATCATTGGCGGCTAACCCTTGTGAAGAAGGTGGGCCTTCCACCAAAGGAATTTGGCTAATCTCTTCCGGCCCCTGAAATTCACTTTTACTAACCCCACAGGCCCACTCTCTGTTCCTAAATCTCTTCCCTTCTCCAACTCTGGGTTTGGTCCTGACGCTTCCCTTGAGCGGTCTCGGTTGTCGCGGCGTGCCCATCTTGAGCCCCGCGTCTTTTCCGGTTCTGGCCCCGCCCCCCGCTTGGGGGCCCCGCCTCCCGCCGGGGAGCCCCGCCTCCTGAAGCAGTTCCGGTTCGGCTTCCGAGCTGCGGCCGGCGCGGCTGTGACCGGGCTTGGGAGAGATGCCTGCACGAAGCCGCCACCGCCCCCGCCTCCATTCTGGCTCCCCTCCCCGGTCGCCACCCTCGCCACTCGAGGCGCTTCATTTCGGTGAGCCCCGGCGGGCTCGCAACTCCGATGGCTCGGACGCCGACTCGGAGGGGGATCCGGGGAGCCCAACTCGGACCGCGGAGGTGAGCGGGAGCTGAGGCTGCGGAGAGGGGAGTTTGGGGGGCGCCTGCAGCCAAGGGTGAGTGGGGGAGTCAGGATGGAGGCCGGGGCTGTGGAGGACTGGGAGGCAGAGGGGGCACGGGAGACGGTTGAAGGGAGCCTGGAGAGTCCGCTCTAGAACGGAATCTGGGGGAAATGGAGGGGTTGAGCCGAGGGCCTTGAGGGGGCGACGACCGCCAGAGCCTGCTGAGGGGCGAGAGGGAGTGGGCGGCTGGGAGATGAGGCCTCGAAGAGGCAAGAGCTGGAGGGTTTTGAAAGCAGGCTAGTGAAGGCAGAAGACGAAGAGCTCGCGCGGCCGGGGTCGCGCGGCGGTGTGGGACCGGAGGAAGGGATGCTGTGGGGGTTCACTGGGGGCTGGGGATCAGAAGGGCAGGACCAGCGCGGGTGCTACCGTATGGAACCAGATTGGGACTGAACAGATTGCTGACCCGCGTGCGGTGGAGATAACTAAGGAAGGATTTAGATTTGACTAGGAGAGGGAGGAGCTGTCGGTGGGTAGTCTGGCCCCAGCGCTAGAAAAAGAAATGTGGTCAAAAAAGACGCCCTTGGGAACCCAGTTTAGGACTTGGCCATTTTCTCAGGTGTCTTGTCAAAGTGTTGGCAATCTCTAGGGTTAAATACTTGGCTTTTGGGGCTTTCTCGTTTGTGAATGGTGGACCCTTTTAAAAATCTGAGTGGGAGGAGGGGTGTTAGACACTGATTTGCCCAAAAGAGCGGAGGAAGTAGGAATAGGAAGTGATGTTTGGGAAAACAAGTGAATCTGAAACATACCTTCTTCTAACGGTGATTCTTTACCCCCCTCCCGTCCCCTCCCCCCTTTTTTCTTTAATTAAAGATGTTTATTCTATTTTTTTAAGGTTTATTTATTTATGTATACAAGAGCTTGGGTACAGGCCAGGGTCGCGGGAGGGCCAGGGTCGCGGGAGGTGAGAGGATTCACCAGAGACAGAGCCGGGAGCAGAACAGGCAGATCAACGGAAATACACTGCTGAGGGGAGCAGCGGGTGAGGCAGGAGAGATCTGCTGGGCCTTGTAGGTCCACTCCCTGGCCTGGGATTGAACTTGAGCTGCTGTTTATTTTAAACACAAGACTGGCAGGTTTTTAAGAAAAGATTAATACATTACGTTTAAAATTTTCAACTTCAAATGAGAATTTGCACTCTTGTTTTACACATACTTAGTATCGACTGATTTCATTTTGACTGCCTGACTTGATACATGTATTTAGCACAGGTGGAAAATATGGTGAATGCAGGTATCTGAGTTAAAAGGGAATAATATAAAATTGTATTTGAAAGAACCAGAGTCTTCAGATTGCCTTCTTACCAATAGGCCTAGAATTGGAGTTAATTCCTGAAAATTGGAGGGTACATTTGACAGAGTAATATTAATGAAATTTTCCAGATATTGTAGGAATAACATTTTTCAGTAGAGTGATCTGGAAAAATAATAGAGGGTGCTTGTATATGGTAGTTAACAGAACTGGGACAGGTGGGTATACAGATGCTTTTCATAGGAGACATAGTGTCAAAACCATGATTGTCAGGAAGATAGGGATTGCAATAGTTACACTCACTTTAGTAAAACTAAATTAATTTCCTTTTGTAATTGTTGACTTATGATTTCATGTTTGACTTCAGCCATATATCATGTTTTTACAGCTTATTTATTTGATAGTTGTTTGGTTATACAAACAAAAACTTAGAGTCAAGTATTTCTATTCTAAACTGGTATCTAGTGTTTAATCTTCATGAGGTGATAATTTACTAATTATAACAGTTTTTAAATTAGTTCATATGTATCGACTATGTCATATTTTCAGATGCTCAGTGGACTAGTATTTATTTCTTCAAAGGAGAGATGAATTCTTAGTTATGCTTTTAGCTGTTGTCAACTGCTATTGTATTTAACTTAATATACAAGAGCTTTAGTTGAAGAAGTTTACATAATATTATTATTGTTTATATTTCTGTTTACTCTCACCAGACAGATCCTCTAATGATCTTGTCTTCATACTTAGCTTTAAGTAAGTCTTGGGATATAAACGTTTGCTGAACTGAACTCCTTTTTATTAATGTTACATCTCAGTGTTACTGCAAAGTTGATGAAAGAAACATAGTTGGAGTTGTACCATTTATATACTGGCATACCTAACATTTACTTCATTTATTTTTCCACTTTGATAATTCTCATAGCCACTCAGTTGTAAAGAAAATTAGTTTTATTGAAGAGCAGTTTTTGCACAGATCAAGAAGTCTTTGTTACTCTAGAAAGAGCTTTCATTACTTATTTTTTTGTTTGTTTTGTTTTTATTTTTGTTGAGAGCTTTCGTTACTTTTATGGCAGAATATCCAGACATAATTAGATAAATCAGTTTTTATTTCAGTAGCACTCTCCATTCTACAGACTCTTATGTTGTACAACAGCTTGTATTTTTACTTTGTTAAAAGTCATTAGTTCCTTAATGCGTTTTCAAAACTTTGCCATAGCTGGTTTAGAGTTATTTTCATGACGTTTTGAGAATTGAAATTTGAACATTAATCTTGAGAAATTATTGAATCACTTATGTTCTAATAAATACTGCTATTCTTTTAATTAAAAAATTACCACAATAACTAGCTTTTTTTCAATATTCTTACCTCCAAGATGCTTCTATTATTAAATGGAGTTAGTAGTAGTGTTACCCAGTGTAGCCATTAACATACTGATGGAAACCTTTGCTGTTGTCAGTCTTTATATTGTGGCATATTGTTAATGAAGGTCAAATTCAATTTGAACACAAAAGTGACTGAGATATTAACACAATTCCATGTTCTGCTGAATTACCTATGAAACTCTTGAAAGATTGTGGTTTTAGTAGAAAAGGAGTATATGAAATCTAAGTGTAATTCTTCAGTGAACTTAGGTTGGTGGATTTATTTCTTGCCAGAGTAAATGTTTTACTCTTTGCAACAATGGGGGGAATCTTTTTTTTTTAACTTTTCTTTCATGTGTTTGTATTTTTCTATAATAAAGCCTTAGTTTTACAAATTATCATTTTTATGTTTTTAAATTTTTGCTTGTATGTGGTTTTGGAAACTCTTAAAATCTGTTTTTTTTTTTTATTATTTTGCTTTTTCCCTCTCAAGGTGTGGTGTAATACACTGAGTGATAATATCAATGGTTAGTCCAGAAAAGAAGGGGCAACTTGCATAGATATAATCATGACAGTAATTCTTTTGATTTTGTGGTTCTCTTGCCTTTGAGAAATCAAGATGTTAACTCAAAATGGGAGAGCACTGTGGTCATGTATTCTTACAGAACAGTTCATTGTATTCTTGCTGGCTCTGTCACTACCTGAATAGGTAGGTACAGATTTATGACAGAATTGTGCCATGAATATTCTTGCACCCACATACACAGCACCATCATCACTGGATCTTAACCTTCTAGATGACTCTAGACTTTATGCTTCTATATTGAAATCTGGTTACCTCATTACATACTAGGTCATCCTGGTGATAGGATCACTTCAATGGAAGATGGAACATAAAGGTGAGTTTATCTTGACTCTTGTTTAGGATGGTAGAAACAAGGAAAACTTAGTTATAATCAGTTAGTTTCATCAGGGTCTAGCCATGAAACGATGTTTATGATATATGCCTAAGAGTATTATAGGAGTGACCATCTGTTTGTAATCGTCTTACATTTTTACTGTGCATTTAGTTAAGCTTTTGAATTTTGGCAGAAGAGAGGTGATTATATGTCTATTATCTTGACCTTTTTTTTGTGCTCTTGAAATTTTTTAAAAAATATTTATTTATGCGTATAAGAGTTGGGGTACAGGCCAGAGTCGCAGGAGGTAAGAGGATTCACCAGAGACAGAGTGGGGAGTAGAACAGGCAGACTGACTGAAATACACTGCTGAGGGAAGCAGCAGGCAAGGCAGGAGAGGTCCGCTGTGCCATGCGGGTCCCCTCCCTGGCCGGTGGCAGGGATCAAACTCATGCTACAGTGACTGCGGTTTGCTTCATAGTGCATTGCTTAACCCACTGTGCCACTGGGGAGGCCCTGTGCTCTTGAAATTTTTGACAAGATATTTTAGTAGGAGATGAGAACCGTGCATTCTAATATAGATTAAGTTTAGCTTTTTTTCCCTAAAGACTTAATTTATTTTATGTACAGAAAGACTGGCCAGAGGCAGAGTGGGGAACAGAACAGTTGGATCTACTGAAATACACTGCTAAGGAGAAGGTGAGGGGGAGAGGTCTGCTGCGCCATGTGGGTTAGCTCCTGGCCAGGGATCTAACTCATGACGCAGTGGTTGCCCATACCTTCATTGTGCTGAGACTTAACCTCTTGTGCCAGTAGGGCGGCCTTTAGTTAAATCGTATCACTAAATTTTTGGACATACCTGCAAACTGGCTTCAGTTTAGAACTTTGAGATTTAATTAAATCAGTGTCCATTTCATCAATAAAATACTGGCATGAGAGTCAAAGGTTACTAAAACCATACATTAAATTTTAGGTCCAATTATATTTTTACAATATCATAATGGAATCTGAAGTCTTGAGCCATTTTCTCTTATGTTGATTTGATTTGGGGTTGTAGCATATTTGATTTTTTTTCTTTTTAAAGATTTATTTTTACTTATGCATACAAGAGCTGGGGAACAGGCCAGAATTGCGGGAGGTGAGAGGATTCACCAGAGACAGAGAGGGGAGTAAAACAGGAAGATCAAATGAAATGCACTGCTGAGGAGCGCAGTACGCCAGGCAGGAGAGGTCTGCAGCTCCATGTGGGTCCCCTCCCTGGTGGGGTTCGAACTCACACTGCAGTGGCTGCAGATGCCTCACAGTGAGGCGCTCAACCCACTGTGCTACCAGGGAGGCCCTGTAGCATATTTAAAAATAATTTTTTTACCAATCAATATGTCAGATTATTAGCCTGCCCAAATATCATTTTAGTGATTAGAATAACAATTAAAATTTTATGTACTTGACTTTTTTGTTGGTGTGTTCTGGCATGCAACCAGGTCAAGAACCTTTCATCAAATCTACCACTAAACTTTGATTGTTGTGTTAAAATGTTTTTAAACTGAGGATATAAACTGGACTGTGCTGTCTATTATTTTATTGAGCTGAAGTAGTTCTGGAGGTGGTAATAGATTATGTGCAACCTGGCAGTGGGTGTCTTTAAAGCAAGCTGGGATCAGAAAAAGGTTGTGTTCTTTGGTAAATTTTATATCTTTAAAAAAGATACTAGGGCCTCCATGACAGCACAATGGGTTAATGCACTGTGAGGCAAACTGTAGCCACTGTAGCACAAGTTCGATGCCTGGGATGCCTGCCACTGACTAGGGAGGGGACCCACCTGACACAGCAGACCTTGTCTGTCTTGCCCGCTGCTCCCCCCAGTGTTGCAGTAGATCTGCCTGTTCTGTTCCCCACTCTGTCTCTGATGAATCGTCTCACTGCCCACACCTCTGGCTTGTACCCCAGTTCTTGTGTGCATAAATAAATAAATTTTAAAAAATTTAAAAAGATACTTATCAAAACAGCAGAAAATCAATTGAGAATTAAAAAAACCTATTATGGTAAATATTGATAGGGGTCTTTGTAGCAGATGTTACAGATGTTTTGGAAACAAGGCCCTGTACTTACTAAGAAAAAAGTGAACAATAAGGCAAAAAGAACAGTTTTTGGTTTGTTAATTTAGGATTGAAAGTGGAATAAAAAAGCTGCATAACCCAGATACTACAGACTAAAGGATTAAATACCTAAAATAAACCATTTTCCTCCTACATTATAGCTTAGGTTTTTTTGCTCTCATAAAAATGACCTTTGTGGGGCCTACCCAGTTCGGCAAAAGGGTAAGTAGCAGCACTATGAAATTATTTGCAGCCACTGCAGTGCAAGTTCTATCCCCTGCCAGGGAGAGGACCCACGTGGTGCAGCAGACCTCTCCTGTCACTCCTCCTTCTCCCCTCAGTAGTGTATTTTGGTCAGTCTGCCTGTTCTGCTCCCTACTCTATCCTCTTACCCCCTGCATCTCTGGCCTGTACCCCAGTTCTTGGATGCATAAATAAATAAGTCTTTAAAAAAAACTACTTTTGTGTTCTGGTTTATAGATCTATGAACTAGTGTGATTTTTCTCTGTTGTGCGCAGATTAAAAAATGAACTTTATCTTATTCTAGTGTAAGTGCAGTTACAATGTGTAGTTGACTTAAGGAGAATAAATTAACATTAACTTTATATACTTTTTAAAAACCTCTTTTCAGTTATTTATGTATTATAAGTTGTTTAGGATATAGATAGTACTTTTTAGGGCCAATAATCATGAGGAAATAATTTTTTGAATTTTTATTGTTTACCACTTTGGTAATAATTTACAAAAACAGTACTTCTTGTGTTTATGAAACAAGTTTTAGAGGTTGTTCTAAATTCTGTTAAGGGAGTTTGAATGTTTAGGGGTTTTTTTGTTTTAAGATTTATTTTTACTTATTTTTGCATACAAGAACTGAGGCGTAGGCCAGAGGTCTGGGGGTTGAGAGGATTCACCAGAGACAGAATAGGGAGCAAAATAGGAAAATCTATTGAAATAAAATGCTGAGGGGAGCAGCAGGTGAGACAGGAGAGGTCTGCTGTGCCATGTGGGTCAGCTCTCTGGCCCAGGGTTTGAACTAGCGCTACAGTGGTTGGTGATAACGTGACAGCACTGACTTTAACCCCTGCGCCACCAGGGAGACCCTGAATGTGTAGTGTTTAAAGAGGACAGTTGTTTCAGACAGCTATTCTCCAGGATTTTAGAGTATTTTGTACATAAACACATAAAATAGGGAAACTAGAAGAAAAATCCAGCATTCATCAGTCAATATATTCTCCGCCTGAACACTGACATGGTCGTTATGAGAGTCAAAAATTGTCAAAACCCTGTATTAAATTTGGGTCCAATTCCAATACATTTTCACAGTATTGTAATGGAATTTAAAGTTGAGCCATTTTCCATAGCTGTAAGTGGTGTGAGTTGTAGATGAGTTCAATAAAAAACAGAAGGTTTCTCCTCAGTCTACTAGAAATGGAACTACCATATGATCCGGCAATCCCACTCCTAGGGATCTACCCAAAAGACACAAAAACACTGATCCGAAAGAGCACC
>JAGFMF010012072.1:1110037-1170412 GCA_019455555.1 Galemys pyrenaicus | reverse complement strand
GCACAAGGGACTGAGGTGATGGTGCACGGGTGAAATGGTGGTGGGTACCCCCTGGGGACTACAAATGATGTCAAATATAACTAATAAAAAAAAAAAACAGAAGGTTTCATTTTTGTTGCTATATCGTCTGTATTCTGAAGATTGCCAGTGATAAATTTTAGAAGCCATTTGGTCTCATGTGCTTGCATAAGTAAGACCAGAGAGATAATTTGTGTATTTTCACTTTTTGATGTCTGTCACTTTAGGAAATTATCCCAGTTTCTTCCCAAATTGTTAAACTAAAGAAATATTTTAGGGCTCAAGGTGTTAAGATGCAGCACTATGAAGCTATTTGCAGCCACTGCAGCACAAGTTCTGTCCCCAGCCAGGGATCTGACCCCATGGCGCAGCAGACCTCTCTTGTCTCGCCCACTGCTCCCCTCAGCAGTGTGTTTCTGTCGGTCTGCCTATTCTGCTCCCCACTCTGTCTCTGGTGAATCTTCTCACCCCCTGCATCTCTGGCCTGCACCCCAACTCTTGTATGCATAAATAAATAAATCTTAAAAAAAATAGAAAACATTTTTAGGCAACAATGATAATCAATTGCATCAACCTGTGACATACTTTTTAAAAAATGTTGGTGAGTGTTATGTGCCTTTTGAAATATATATATATATATATTTTTTAAAAACATTTATTTATTTATGCATACAAGAACTGGAGTACAGGCCAGAGGTGTGGGGAGGAGGGGCCTGGGCTGCGCATGGTTAGAGGATCACCAGAGTCAGTAGGGTACAGAACAGGCAGATTGACTGAAGTACACTGCTGAGGGGAGCAATGGGTGGTGCAGGAGAGGTCTTGCTGCGCCATGTGGGTCACTTCCCTGGTAGGGGAATCAAACTTGTGCTGCAGTGGCTCCAATGCCTCATAGTATAGTGCCCAACCCCTAGCACCACCAGGGAGTCCCATGAAATATTTTTATTTACTTACATTTCATGTTAAATTAAGTCTTCATGTGAGAAACTTAAGTTCATTTGTAGAATACTACATTGGCTAACTGGAATCACTGTTATAATTACTTTTTTCAACTAATGGTACTTCATTACATTATATTGTGATGAAAGATGATTCCACCCTGAGCCTTAATAGCAGTTGATTTATTAGCAGTTGTTTCCAAATGCTCATGTTTTTGTATTAACCCAGAGATTTCACGAGTTAAGAGTGGATTTGACTATTAGTTGATAGATAACTATCTTAATGATTTAATTTCAGGCCTAGAACAACTCTAGCTGAGAAAAAGTTGATGATATAAGTCAATATTAGCTTACATTTACTGAGCTGTTTCTATTTACCAAATTTTATTACAAATGCATTCTAAGTATTCTGTGTAATCTTCACAAGTCTATGGAGGTAGAAACTACTATTCTCTTCATTTTACAAATAGAAACAGCAAAGCACAGGAGGTTAAGTAACTTCTAGGAGGTATCACATACACCTCTAAGTGATAAATCGCAGTTTGAACCTACGCAGTTTGATTCCATTCTGAACTATTTTGCTTTCTGGGCTTTATGTCAGCTTCTATTGCAGAATATCTATCTGAAAAACATTCTAGCCCTACTTAGTTTCTTTAGCTGTAAGTTGAGGAGCAGTATTAGATAGTTCAGGTTACTTCCAATGTAACATAGTAATTCTGTCACCTGACTTACAAAATATGTGTTTAATAATTCTAATTACTTTCTTTTGATAATCCCTGAAAATATAACAAGTTATTTTCCACAGTGATACTGTTAGTGGGTGATGGATCTGGCTTTATAATCAGGTTTTCTTTTGGGCTTTTTGGTCTTGCTGGTTGCCTAATTTTTATCTTTTATTTAGTGTGCTTAAATTACATGGGTTAATAATTCAACTTAATTGATTTTTTTTAAGTTTTGTTTTCATTTCTAGTTAAGTGTGATATGCTTAAGTCAGAAATAGTATTTTCATTTCCTTAAAAGAAACTTTGCCCTCTGATTATCATGTACAGTTGTATGTCATTTTATCATGAGTCGATTTGTGTAATTACATCCAGTAAATATACAAAAATATTCTGTCCCTATAAAGCTCTCCCTTGGGTTTTATCCCCCCACACCTCACCTGGACACCCTTCCTCTAATCTCTGCCAATCACTAACCTGTTTTCTTATAATTTTGTTTTTTTGAGGATGTTATATAAATGGAGCCATAGAGTATGTAAACTTTTGAGGTTGGCTTTTTTCTTCTAGCATGAGGCCCCTGAGACCCAACTAAGTTATTATGTGTATCCATACTTTATTAATTTCTGTTGCTGAGTAGTATTTCATGGTATGGCTATACCAATGTTTATCTACATATTGTGAAATATTTTGTTTTTATATGTTTCGATTGCTATTGATAGTATAGCTAAGGACTTTTTTATACAGGTTTTTATGTGGACATTAGTTTTCATTTCTCTGGGGCAAATGCCCAGAGAAATGCCAATTGCTGGTTTATATCTAAGTATGCTTATTTTATTATTATTAAACTGCTAAACCCATTATGCCTATGACTTATAATTTTGCTTTCTCACCAGCAGTGTGTAAGAGGTCCATTTTCTCTGATCTGCCAGCTCTTCATGTTATCACAATTTGTTCTAACTGTTCTAACAGCTATGTAGTGGTACTCTATCATAGTCTTTCTTAATTTTCATTTCTTTTGTGGCTAGTGATGTTGAACATCTTTTCATGTGTTTTGTCTGCCATTTGATTATTCTCTTTGATGTCATGCCTCTTTCGCCCACTTTCTAATTGTATTTTTGGCTTTTTACTGTTGAATATTAGCAGTTTGGTTTTTTTTAAAGATTTATTTATGCATACAAGAACTGGGGCACAGGCCAGTGATGTGGAGGTGAGAAGATCCACCAGAGACAGAGTGGGGAACAGAACAGGCAGATTAACTGAAGTACGCTGCCTAGGGGAGCAGCGGGTAAGACAGGAGAGGTCTGCCTCACCATGTGGGTCCCCTCCCTGGCCAGCGGGCAGGGATCGAACTCATGCTGCAGTGGCTGTGGTTTGCTTCATAGTGCGTTGCTTAACCCATTGCACCACTAGGGAGGCCCCTATTAGCAGTTCTTTATATATTTTATTGGGTTGTTGGGAAAATCATGACATTTTTTTCTTTGAAAAACATAGGGAAAATGTGGCATCGGGCCTCCCTGGTGGCTTAGGGTGGCTCAGTGCTTTCACCTCTGCAGCCTGAGTTAAATACCCTGCCAAAGAGCTGACCCATATATGGCACAACAAACCTCTCCTGTCTCACCCGCTACTCGCTTTAGCAGTGTATTACAGGCAATCCACTATACTGTTCTACCCTGTCTTCTGGTAATCTTCTCACCACCAACCCCGCAACAACGTCTGGCCTACATCCCAGTTCTACTCAAAAAGAAATACAAGAAAGTGTATCATGACTTCTCCAACAACCCAATAATAATGGGTTTAGTATGATATGTAAATGTTTTCTTCCAGTCTGTAGCTTGTCTTTGCATTCTTTTTTTTTTTTTTAAAGATTTATTTATTTATGCATACAAGCACTGGGGTACAGGCCAGAGATGTGGGGGTGGTGAGAGAATCCATCAGAGAGCAGGACACAGAACAGGCAGATTGACAGAAACACACCGCTGAGGGGAGCAGCGGGCGAGGCAGGAGAGGTCTGCTACGCCATGTGGGTCACCCTCCTGGCCAGAGGCAGGGATCGAACTCGTGCTGCAGTGGCTGCAGTTTGCTTCATAGTGCGTTGCTTAACCCACTGCGCCACCAGGGCGGGTCCTGTCTTTGCATTCTTGTCACAGTCTTTTGAGGAGAAGGATTTTTATTTTGTTGGGGGTCACGTTTATTTTTATTTTTTGATTTTGTTTTCGGTTCTGTTTAGAAACTCTTCATCTGTGGTTTTAAAGATTTTCTCCTATGTTGTCAATTTTTAAAATTTTTATCTTAGTTTATTATCTAAAATTTAGCTGTCACTAAATTTGAGTCATTTTGAATAAAATTTTATACCGGGGTGAAATTTGGTTGAGGGTCTTTTTTTTTTTTTTCCTATGAATATCTCACTTCTCTAAAACTATTTTTTCAACTGTTCTACATTGAGTTGCTTTTACACTTCGGTCAAAAATCTCCTGGCTACCCCTGTGGTGTGAGGTTATTTCTAGCTTCTCTATTCTGTTCAGTATGTCTCTACTTCTGTTTGTGCTGCATAATCTTAATTGCTACAGCTATGTAAGATGTCTTAAAGTTGGGTAGCATGCTTTTATTCTTGTTCAGAATTGATGGAGCTATTCTAGTAGTTTCTTCTCCTTTCCATATACATTTTAGGGTGATCTTTCCTATATCTACAAATTCATTCTAGGAATTATTTAACCTTTATGTAATTTGAAGAGAATTGAAAACTTAACTATATTATGTTGTCTACTAATCTATGAATATGTAATGAATATTCTGGTCTTTGATTTTTTTCTACAGGATTATCAATACACATATCTTTATGTTAGGTTTGTCTGAGTACTACCTTTCTTTAGTGATTACAACTGGTACTATATTTGTAATTTCTTAATTTTTGTGTAGAAGAACTGGGGTATCGGCCAGAGGTGCTAGGGGTGAAAGGATTCACCAAGAGACAGGGTGGGAGCAGAATAGGTGGATTTACTGCAATACACTGCTAAGGAGAGCTCTATTGTGTCTTAGCTCCCTGATCTAACTCAGAGCATAGAGGTGATAGCACTGAAGCTTAACCCCTACCATGGAGGCCCTATTTTTAATTTTTTAAAAAAGATTTATTTATGCATACAAGAACTGGGATACAAGTCAGAGGTATGAGGGAGTGAGACGATTTACCAGAGGTGGAATGGAGACTAAAACAGGGAGATTGACTTGAAATATATTGCTGAGGGGAGACGAGGGGTCTGTTGTACCATGTGAATCACCTTCCTGGCTCCCTGGGATCAAATTCATGCTGCAGTGGCTGCGAATAGCTTCATAGTGCTGCATCTTAACCCCTTGCACCACCAGCAGGCCCCTGTGATGGATTCTGTGGGCAAGAATTTTATTGAGGATTTTTACATCAGTGTTCATTAGGGAGATTGGCCTGTAGTTTTCTTTTTTTGTGTTGTCTTTGGTTTTGGTATTAATGTAATGTTGGCTTCATAGAATGTATTAGGTGGTATTCTTCTTTCTAAATTTTTTGAAAGCGTTTATAGGATAGGTACTAATTCATTTCTGAACATTGGGTAGAATTCATTTGTGAAGGCTTCTGGTCCTGGGATTTTGTTTTGGTTACTGTTTCAATTTCACTGCTTGTAATTGGTCTGTTTAGATGTTCTATTTCTTCTTTATCTAGCTGTGGATGATTATATTGTTTTAGGAATTTGCCCTCTCCTAAATTGTTGAATTTGTTTGCATATAAATATTCATATTAATCTGATTGTTTCGATTTCAACTGAGTCTGTTGTAATTTCTCCTTTGATTTATGATCCTATTTATTTGTGTTTTCTCCCATTTTTTCCCCTTGTGAGTTTGACTAAGGATTTGTCTGTTTTGTTTTTTTTTCGAAGAACCATTTTTGGTTCATTGATTTTTTTTGATTGTTTTTTAAATTTCTATTTCATTTATTTCTGCTTTTTATTATTTCCTTTCTTCTATGTACTGATTTTTGAGGTTTTTTTGTTGTTCTTTTTGTAGTTCTTTGAGATAGAAGATTAGGTTGTTTCGTTGAGTTCTTTCTTGTTTCTTGATGTGAGCCTATTTTATTACATACTTTCCTCTTATTACTGCTTTTGCCGTGCCCATTACATTCTGGAAAGTTGTGTCCTCATTGTCATTCAAGTCAAAGTATTTTTTAATTTTTTCTTTGATGTTCTCTTTAATTCATTGGTCTTCCAGTAGTGTAGATTTCAATCTCCATGAAGTGGGAGTTTTTGTTGCTCTCTTTTCATGATTTATTTCTAGTTTGATGCCTTCCTGATCAAAGAAGATAGTTGGAATGATTTTATTTTAAATTTATTTATTTATGCGTATACGAGCTGGGGTACAGGCCAGAGTCCAGGATATTGAGAGGATTCACCAGAGACAGAGCAGGGAGCAGAACAGGCAGACTGACTGAAACACACTGCTGAGGGGAGCAGCGGGGTCTGCCGCGCCATGTGGGTCCCCTCCCTGGCCAAAGGCAGGGATCGCACTCATGCGGCAGTGGCTGCAGTTTGCTTCATAGTGCGTTGCTTGACCCACTGCACCACCAGGGAGGCCCGATAGTTGGAATGATTTTGATCTTGATGTTTGTCTTGTGACTCAATATGTGATTGATTCTGGAGAATGATCCATACGCACTTGAGAATTTATTCTAATGTCTTTTTTGTCTCTTTGATCTATCCATTAGTGAGAGTGGGATGTTGAAGTCTTGTGCTATATATGTATTGTCTTTAATTACTGTTTTCAGAGCTGATAATAATTGTCTCATATATTTTAGTGTTCCTTCATTTGGTGAATATATGTTGATGAGTGCTATAGCTTCCTGATATATTGTCCCTTTAATCATAATGTAGTGCCTGTGTCTCTTTTTAGCTTTTTTAGTTTGAAGTCTATTTCATCTGATGTAAATATAGCTGTTCCTACCTTCTTTTTTGGTTCATTTGCTTGTAGGATTGTCTTCCAACCTTTTACTTTCGTGTGTGTTTATGTTTTGTAGTTAAATGAGTTTCCTCATCAAATGTTAAACAAAATTCACACATTCAGAAATCTGTTTGACTTAACTGAACTATCCATGGGTCAGTCAGTAGTATTCCATCTAGGTACTGCATGTGTTCACACAAAAAATAGAGGTGTATTTATAGACACAAAGGGTGGGTGTGGGTATTTAGCAAAGGAAAACTTTAATAAAGATATCTTCACTCAGAATAAGTGAATGGAGGGCCTCCCTGGTGGCGCAGTGGGTTAAACAATGTACTATGAAGTAAACCACAGCTATTGCAGCATGAGTTCGATCCCTGCCGCCAGCCAGGGAGGGGACCCACATGGTGTGGCAGACCTCTCCTGCCTCGCCCGCTGCTCCCCTCAGCAGTGTGTTTCAGTCAGTCTGCCTGTTCTGCTCCTGGCTCTGTCTCTGGTGAATCCACTCACCGCCCTGGACTCTGGCCTGTACCCCAGCTCTAGTATGTACAAATAAATCTTTAAAACAAAATAAGTGAATGGAGAAGTGTCTTGTCCTTTATAATATTTACCTTCTTGGTACTGATTAGGAACTTCATGTTGGTTGTTTAGTATTACGTTTTGGAAGAGGTTGAAACTGCAGTGAGATTGGTATTAAGCCTGGGTGGGTCCCCAGCAGAAATGACTCCATTTTGGATATCGTTTCTATTTTTATTATCAGGTAGAATAAGACATACTTAATGCTGTTACTCTAAAAATACATGTATTTTAAACTAACAAATTTAAGCTAGCTTTTATTTACCAATATTTTCCTAGATCACATGAACTTTAAAAACATTGAGTTAATTTCTATTTTCTGAGCTTTGGAAATGATTTACATAAGCCTTTTCAAATTATACAAAACCCATTTACAAATTAATTTTGGTAATACCACATGGCGTTAAAAGATGTAACATCTCTGATATACGACATGATACAAATCTGTTTTATATTTTAGCATAGAAGAACTGGGGTGTAGGCCGGAGGCATGGAGGTATGAGGAAATTAACCAGAGAAAGTGGGAAGCAGAACAGGGAAATCCACTGAAATACATAGTTAATAGCAGTGCGCTGCTGCGCCAGGTGGGTTAGCTACCTGGCTGGACATCGAACTCAGGCTGTCACAGTGATAGCCCTGAGACAACCCCTAGGCCATCAGGGAGGTCCCATATTTCTGACAGTATTAAGAAATTCCATCAATACTAATTCTAGAGCCACTCCAAAGATAACTAAAAGAAGGCTGAAATAATTCCCCTTAGGTTTGACAATAAACTTTTGATGCAAATGGTATTTTAACCACAGTTCTGCACAGGTGCATTTTGGAACCAAGGAAAGTTCTTGGAACACAAATGACCTCATCTAGCCCAGTGATGTTCCTTCTTATGACAACACAAAAGACAGATACGATAAAGTGGGAAAGAAAGAGGACAAAAAAGGCTTCAGAGGCTTTTCTTACCTTTTTCATTGCTATATTTGTAATATTCTGGAGGAACACAATTTTAGAGTCCTGATGTCTCCTGAAAGCTTTTAAATACCAGTCATTTAAGTGTCCTATTTAGTTTGCTTAATTTTTGGATCCACAGGTTTTCGATTTTATGCACAGGAAAGTATATTTTGGAAATCAAAAGGAGGTCAGAAGAACCCACAAAGGCCATTGTAATTCTGAATTATTCCTAGTCATTCTGATCCATAAAGGCAAACCAGGAGGGACTGAAATGGTTGGTGGGACCTCCTGAACTGTTTACAGAAATACAGTATTAGTGGGTAGGCAGCAGGGCACCCTTGGTTATCCTCAAACTTGCATGCTTTAAAGGGATTCTGCAGTCTGCTGCATAAAGACAAAACATACTCATAGGGTGAAAGATCTTTAATAGAGTATCTGTGCATAGAAAGGGAAGAACAGAAAGAATGTAACTTCCCAGTAAAATATCCAAGGTTACCCATCCATCCCTTTATGGGTAAATATCAGTCATACATTTAGATAGAAGTCTAAAACACCTGTGGCAGGAAACCAAAGGGGTTAGGCAGGTCAAGATGAAAGGGGCATGGTAGTGGCTCTCTTTGTCAGCCTTCCGGTGTGTCTTTCATGCATTCATGTGTCTCAACTGTCTCTAAAAGTCTCTTCCATGTCCCCCAAGTCCCTAGAGCAAGTCCATAACTGAGAAGCAAGCATGCCCTCCTGCACATCTCTGATACAAGTGTCACCTGCTCTTGTCTCCTGCAAGTCTTCTATAGCTTCACCTAGCAGCTCAGCTCCACCTCTTATTAGGTGAAACATGGAACTGGAAACCTCTCCATTTTATGAAGATTTCTGTTGCACTAACAGAAAGGCCAAAACCTTTATACAAAATTATACCAAATGCTAGAATACTTATAGTAGGTAGCTGAAATTGCATAATAGAGAACTAGAGGAGTACTCAACAGAGAGAGCAGCTGCATCAAGCGAAACAAATCCCAAAGTCAGAGAACTTCACACAGAGGAGCAGAGCTTGAGTCTGAGAGCACACTTAGCAGTGGAGAACAGTTGTAAGGTACACACACATGCATGCACACACTGCTTTGCCTTACTTAGAATTAACCACAACATATGCCTTACAAGAAAGCTTTTACCCTTTGACTTTGGGTATTTCATGTGCTTTGAAAGATAATGGACTGAAGAGCCTACAGTGGCATATTCTGTTGAGGTTCAGTTGCAAGAGACAGAAACTGCTCTGTGCAAACTGCTGGACTGCCACACATGCATTTCCAATCTTGTGGCTAGCTAAAACTTCACAAAAATTGCCCTTTACTTCATGTTTTCTGAAGCTCATGTCAGAGCAACTAGTTGGTGAAACCTGATTCACATTTAGAATCCTAGTTACAAGGGACTCTAGGAAAATTGTATGGTCTTTCTGTCTCTATTCTAGGGGGCACAACTAGAGGTAGATTGGAAGGGATGTTGAATGCTACTTAATCATCTTTGTCACAGACACCAAGTCATTGGTGATTCACATATAGTGCTATCAATGAGTCATTTCCAGTAGTGGCCAGATTGTTCTGTAGCTGGTCAGTCAGAGGTAGGGTGGGGCAAAACAAATCACTTCAACAGGGCAGAATCTAGAGAAAGGGTTTATTGTCAGTCATCTCCTTTTGTGTTTATGGGATGATTGTGTTTATTTTTAAAGACTGAAATACAGTGTTTGCACTTTTAATGTAGGACACTTTTGTGAAGGAATTTGGGTCACTTTAATGGGTGCCTTATGATAAACTGTTTTATGAAGTACAGAATTCTTGATAGGAAATACACTTACAGATATATTGAGCTTTTTCCTGTCAGATTGCTGAAATCTCTAAATAGTATAAAGTAAAAATTTGGAGTTTTGAAAAGAAGTAAGTTTGCTAGAAAGTAAAAGAGTTGATGTGCTGAAAGTTGCAATTTTTATAGTTTTCAAGAGTTTGTAGAGTTCACCTAAAAGATAAGATAGCTTTTGTTTCACTTTGTACAGAACAAGTCAGCTGCTTTTGTTTATCTATTATCTATTACTTGGAACTAAGTTTGGGAAATGTATTTTGATTCCCAGATTTTGCAGTAGTTGACCTCATAGTGCTTGATAAGACAAGTATTGAACTTTGATTATTAGTAATTGTTAGGTTGCTCATGGTTTCAGAGTAAACATCTTTTAAAATTTATCAAAGGGTCCTCCCTGGTGCCCTAAGAGTTAAGTCTCAGCACTATCACTTCTACGGCCTGAGTTAGATCCCTGGCCAGGGAGCTAACCCAAATATGGCACAACAGACCTCGCTTGTCTTGCCCACTGCTCCCCTCAGCAGTGTATTTCAGTAGATCTGCCTGTTCTGCTCCCTACTTTGTCTCTGGTGAATCCTTTCATCCCCTGCGTCTCTGGCCTATACCCCAGTTCTTTTATGCAATAAATAAATCTTTAAAAAAATAGAAATGTTTCCTTTATACACATAAAATAATATTTTGGACAATGCTTCTGCTTTGCTGTTCAGTGCCTTCTAATGTGAATCAAACTTTTGAGTTCATGGGTCTAAGTATCTAAATATATATCAGATTCTTTGATACAGTTGTTCCATTTCTAGAAATCTAATCTAAGGCACTGAAGCACTTCACAATGCTAATAAAAGATTCAAACAATGCGGAAGTTTGCAAGCTAAAATCCATATAAGTCCTTGGTCTCCTTCCTACAAATGCATTCAGTTTATGGATTTGTTCTTTTAGAGATTTTTGCTTTTGGTATCACATCTAAGAAATCTTTACCTAAGTTAACTAAGATCAGAAAGGTTTTTCTCCTATGTTTACTTTGAGAAGTTTTCTAGTTTTAGATTTTTTGTTAGTATCTCTGATCCATTTTGAGTTAGTTTTTGTATGTGGTGAGAGATATGAATTGACTTTTTAAATTTTTGTTTGCATATGGGTATCTGTCCCAGTACCATTTGATGAAGAGTTCTTTCTCCACTGAGTTGCCTTTACACATTTTTTTAAAAAATCGATAGATATATGTCTCTTTTTAGATTCTGAATTCTTTTCTATTGATTGTATGCCAACACCACTTTGTCTTGATTAGAGCAGTGATAGACAAAATTCTTTTTTTTTTTAATAAAAGATTTTATTTCTTTCTACGTAGATGAACTGAGGTACAGGCCAGAGACTCAGGTGAGAGGATTTACCAGGGACAGAGTGGGGAGCAAAACAGGTGGATTGACTGAAATGTACTGCTGAGGGGAAGCAGTGTGTGAGCCAGGAGAGGTCTGCTGGCCATGTGGGTTAGCTCCCAGGGTGGGGATTGAACTTGTGCTGCAGTGGCTGTGGGATAGCTTCATAGTGCTAAGACTTAACCCCTTGTGCCACCAGGGAGGCCCAGTAGACAAAATTCTACATTGATATTCTATGACCTTTGTATACTGGGAGGGAACTGCAAATATAATGGGCTATATCAGCTCCCTTGATTAGGTTATATAATGTGGCACAGTTGACTAAGGATATGCCCAGTGGACCTGACCTAGTCAGGCAGTCCCTTAAAAAGGGCTTTTCCTAAAGGAAGAGATTGCCAGGGTAAAGGAGATTCAACCCAGGAGAAGCTGTTTGTTTTCAGAATAAGAGGAGTCCAGGCGGTAAGAAATATTGGTGGTCACTAAGTAAACTTAAGGTAATTGGTTATATAACAGTAGGATAAAAGGTACTGTGTGATGATGGGCTCAGTGAGTGGGATTCTTGTATCCCTCTGAGAATGAATTCAGCAGATTTTTCTGCTCATAGATACATAGCAGGTTTATTTATTTAATTTTTTTTCATAGCAGGTTTATTAAGGGAAAAGAGAAAGGAGAGAGATGCCTAGACATAGGAGGCCTGTCTTAAAGGATAAGACCTGCATTTTACCAGTATATGAGATATACTGCTCTTTGATGAAATTACTGTGCAGTTTATCACTTTAGGGCTAGGTTGGGTTGCTCTTCTGTACCTAATTTCTTTTCCACCTCAGATTCCTAGAAACTCCCTTAGTTTAAGACTTAATCATTCCTAGCTCCACCTCTGGTTTTGACCTTGTGAAAATTTCCATGCTAAATTTTTCTACTGTAAGCTTCTGTCAGTAAGTCTTGAAGTTAGGTATTCTTTTTCCAGGTTGTTTTGGTATTTAATTTATATGAACCTTTGAAATAGGTTTATCAGTAGCTATACAAAAATGTCTGTTGTGATTTTGATGCATTGAATCTATAGATCAATTTGTGGAGAAGTAGTAACTGTGAGTCTTCTGACTTGCGCACCCCTCTCTCTATATTTCTATCTTTAATATCTCTGAGCATTGTATAGTTTTTAGTGTACTGATGTTTTGTCACATTTATCCTTGAGCATTTTATTTTTGATGGTATTGTTTCACAGGTTTCTTTTTGCCTTATTCTTTTGGCCAGAATTTCCAATGCTTTATAAAATGGCAAAAGTGGTCTTCTTCCTCATATTAGGGAAGATTGTTCAGTCTTTAATCGTTAAGTATGATGTTAGCTTATTAATATGTCTTGATTGTCAAGTTTAAGCCAACTTGACACTCCTGGGATAAACACCACTTGGTTATGATGTGTTGTCTTTTTAATATTCTTGACTTTGATTTGGTAAAAATCAAACACTTTTGTAATTCTAACACTTTTGTAATTCCTCATGAGAGCTGTCAAACTGTAGTTTAACCTTGTAATGCCTTCATTGGATTTTGGCATCAGGATAATACTAAAATATTACAAAATACATTCAGAAATATTTCCTTTTTTCTGGAGGAGAGTTATTTTAACAGTCATTAAACATTTCCATTTTCACCAATTTTTGTGCTATTGTCTACCTTTTTGCCCAGCTAGTTACCATTTCTGGTGTTCTTCACTACCTTATGTAAATTCCTATTTTCATGTGGTAATATAACAGTGCAAGACCTGGGGAAGTCAAAATGTCATGGTTGGTAGGTTCTTTACCATGTGCTTACAATGCAGTTGCAGAACACAACTCAGACTCAGTGTTAAACAACAGGATTCATTTACAAAGGGGATAGAGAGTAGTTGGGAAAAAGAGAAGAGTTAGAAGATCTTGAAGTTCACAAAGGTCTCTACAGTAGCAATCCGTAGTCCAAAAGTCAAGCAGGCAGCGCTGTACACCAGACCTGTCAGCACTAAAGGCAACAGCACCAGGGACTGGTGCCAGACGTGTCTGATGCAAGGACCAGATAGAACTCAGGAATGCTGGGCATAACACCAACAGTAACTTGCTCTTTCAGTGACACCCAGCAAAGGACCAATGGTGTTATTCAGCAGGCAGTGTTGGACGTCAGTCTTCAAAGCCATGGTGCCAGAGGATAGGGTTCAATTTTACAGCTCAGTGAATTTCTGGATGATTCTGACTGCCTCTCCAACTACCTCCTCATGATCTCTTCAAGTTGTCTTCCAAACTTCACGCACCTCAAGCTGGTTGGAACTGGGCTTAAATATCCTCCAGGGTGTCTGGCTTTTGAACCTGATTGGTCCTTTTAGTTCACTGGCACCCATGGGAACTCCAGATAAAATTGGGAGGTCTACAATCTTTTATTTGTATAAGTACATACCAGGGTGGGTTGACTGTACCTGTTGGACTTCATAACTGAACACTGAACACAAAAGGAGAAGGGACTTCTAATCTTCTAATGCCAACTGTTCGATGCAGGTTAAGCTCCAGTCAAGTTTGTCTATTCTCAAGCCCATATCCAGTATCCTGGAGTCTGATAAAAAAAAGGGTAAAACTCAGCCCCCGCCCAGACTGGAGCTTACAGCTAGAGCCAGCCTAGGTTGGAGGCAAACTTCACAAGTAGCCCTTCATCGGGGCTGGGTTTAAAAATATAGAGGAGACCTCCCTGGTGGCGCAGTGAGTTAAGCAACGCACTATGAAGCAAACTGCAACCACTGCAGCATGAGTTCGATCCCTGCCACCGGCCAGGGAGGGGACCCACTTGGCATAGCAGACCTCTTCCTGCCTTGCCTGCTGCTGCCTTCGGCAGTGTGTTTCAGTCAGTCTGCCTGTTCTGCTCTCCACTCTGTCTGGTGAATCCTCTTACCTCCTGCGACTCTGGTCTGTACCCCAGCCCTTGTATGCATAAATTAATAAATATTTAAAAATAAAAATGTAGAGGGCAGCCAGCTGCATTTTTGTTTTGTCTGAAGGACTTCTATTTAACATCTGGTAATGCAGATCTGCTGGTGATTAATTGAAAAATAATTTACCTTTGTTTTTGAAAGCAGCCTTATTGAGTATAGAATTAGAGGTTGGTGAATTTTCTCCTTAGTACTTTAAAAATGTTTCACTATTTTCTAGCTTCCATTGCTTTAGTGAGAAATCTGCTGTCGTTCTTTTCTTTTGTTCCTATGTACATGATGAGTCTCTATATATTCTTTTTTTTTTTTTTTTTTTGCTTATAAGATTTTCCTGTTGTCACTAGCTTTGAACAATTTGATAGATAATGCTTTGGTATAGTCTTCTTTGTGTTTCCTGTATAGAGTTTATTGAGCTTTTTAGATAATATGTTTATAGTAGTCACCAAATTTGGAAAATTTCTGACCATTGTTCTTTCCTGTTTTCTCCTCATAGTTACATATCTACTAGACAGTTTGAGATTCTCTACCTCTTACCGACATTCTTCATATTTTCTCCTTTTTAAAAAAAGTCATGATGAAGCACGCATAGCAAACTTATGTTCACCATTTTTTTTTTTTTTTTTTAAAGATTTATTTATTTATGCATACAAGCACTGGGGTACAGGCCAGAGGTGTGGGGGGGTGAGAGGATTCACCACAGAGAGCGGGGAGCAGAACAGGCAGATCAACNNNNGTACACTGCTGAGGGGAGCAGCGGGCACAGCAGGAGAGCTCTGCCATGCCATGTGGGTCCCCTCCCTGGCCGGCAGCAGGGATCGAACTCGTGCTGCAGTGACTGTGGTTTGCTTCATAGTGTGTTGCTTAACCCACTGCGCCACCAGGGAGGCCCATGTTCACCATTTTTTAATGTATAATTCAGTGATAGTAATTTTTTCCACATTGTTTTGTGACTCACCACGTTTCATTTCTAGAAATTTTTCAACTCATTTCTAGAACTTTTGCAACTGGAAGCTCTGCACCATGAAACAATAACTCTTGCCCTCCACCCTCATCCCTGGCAACTGCCATTCTGCTTTCTATCCCTGTGATTTTACCTATTCAAGGTATTTCATGTAAGCTAAGCATATATTTATTATCCTTTTGTATCTGGCTTATTTCACTTGACACATTCTCTTCATGGTTCCTTTTAAAGGCTGACTAATAGTCTTTTTGTTCCTGATTTTATTTTGAATATTTTCTATTTTTAAATTTATTACTCATTTTCTATACTTCTGGTCAGATGCTAGTCCTACCCAGTGTGTTTTTTGTTACATATGTTGTAATTTCATCTCTGCAAGTTTAAATTGGGTCTTTTTAAATGTGTATCTCTCTTTTTTTTTTTTTAAGATTTTGGAAAATATATATACTTTTCTTTTGCATAGAAGAACTGGAATGTAGACTAGAAGTGCAGGTGAGGGGGAGAGAGTGAAAAAATTCACCAGAGATAGAGTGGGGAACAGAACAGATGTATTTACTGAAATACACAGCTCTGGGGAGCAGTGGAAGAGATAGAAGAGGTATGCTGTGCCATGTATGGGTTAGCTCCCTGGCTGGGAATCAAACTCAGACTGCAGAGGTGACAGCACTGAGACTTAACACATAGGCCATGAGAGAGGCCCCTATCTGTCCAGTCTTTGTTTAACTTTCTGAAGGTATATTATACTATCTTCATAACTGTTAATTTTTTTTGTCTGTTAATACTCTGTCAATTCTGAGTCAATTTTGATCGATTGACTTTCTATTAATATAAATAAATTTTCTTCTTTGCTTTACCTGGTAATCTTTCATTGGATGTCTAACGTTAATTTTATCTGTTGGGTGCCGAATATTATTAATATTCTTGCACTTTCTTGTGAGATCTAGTTTTAAATCAAAGCATTTTGATTCTTTTGGGAGTTGCTTTTAAAATTTGTCCTGGATCCTCCCCTGGTGGCTCAAGTGATGAGCACCACACTATGAAGCATCCACAACCACTGCAACACCAGTTCTATCTCTGGCCAGGCAGGGGACCCACATGGCACAGCAGACCTCTCCTGCCTTGCCTGCTGCTCCCCTCAGCAGTGTATTTCAGTAGTTCTGCCTGTTCTATTCCCTACTCTCTCTGGTGAATCCTCTTACACCCTGCACTTCTGGCCTGTGCCTCAGTTCTTGTATGCATAAATAAATCTTTAAAAAAGAAAAAAAAAAAAGATTTGTCCTGCTGGCAAGTTTAGTCTAGGGCAGGGTTTCTTAGTATCAGTACTGTATATAACATTTTGGGTCAGATAATTACTTTGTTCTGAAAGACTATTTTGTGCATTATAGAATGTTTAATAGTATCCCTAGACTTTGCTCTTGAGATGACATCCCCACCCCTAAGTTGTGACAATGAAAATTTTCTCCAGAAACTGCCTAATACTGCAGGGAATTGGGAAGAATTACCCCTATGGAGAATTACCTCTTTAGGGTTGTTTGTTTGTTTGTTTTTATTTTTGTCTTACTGTGGCAAGATCTTTCTGTGTACTCTATCCAGTGCCCCATGGATTGTGGTAAGTGGTGATTTGGGATGGACACCTTCATTGGCCTTGTTTGAGCACTGGGTACTGCCTTCAAATCTTTCTGGATGGTTCTATCCTCAGTTTTACTTGGTTTATACACTTGTGCTGGTTAGCATTTGTGTGAATATTCAAGGGATACCTTCTGTAAATGTCTATCGTTTTATCTTAATCTATTTGGGTTACTATTGTTACAGGTCAGGGAGAGGTGCACCCCAGATCCCCCAAACCTGCTCTCTCTAAATGGGTTTTCCCATCACAGCATCAAGACAAATATAAGGCCTTTAATGGAAAGGAACTTTAATACAATTAGGGAACAATACAGAAAAGACAAAGAATATAGTTACTAAGTCAAGCATCCAAAGTTACCCATCTCCTTGAGGGTAAAAGTCCAGCCAAATAGGATTGGCCCAAAGCAAGGCCCAAAAGCTTGCCACAAGTCTAAAGGACCTTTCAGTAGAGACCCATAGAAAAGAGTCAGACAAATCTGGGAGGAAAAGAGCAAAATCAAAATCAAGATGACAGCTGCTATTGTTAACCTCCCCACGGGGCTCTCACCCACATCTGTTCCGTCTAGCCCAAGACCAAGAAGCAAGCAAGCACAGTTTCTTCACGTGTCCCTCTGCTCCATGTGCCTCCTCCATGTCTCCTTGCTGCTCTCCATCCTGCTTCCTTCTTCCTCCCTTTCTTCTATCCTCTTTTCTCTCCAGCATTTTCTTATCCCTGCTCAGCTCCACCCTAGGGCAGAACCAGGATCCTGGAACTTCTCCTTTTCCTGGGGACCACCCTGTTTCACTATAACAGAATTATTGTAGACTGTGTGACTTGACACACTTTTCCCCCTCACAGTTCTGGAAGCTAAGGAGGCCAAAATCAAAACATCAGTAGTTTTGGTATCTGATGAGGGTTTACTTCCTGGTTCATCCATGGTCCTCTTCTAATTTTGAATTGTTTTTGTTCTTTAAAGCTGTGACTTCCCATTGCAAGAAGGGGTGTGAGGACTCTCTGGTTTATCTTTTATAACACACTAACCCTGTTTAGACCCTTCATGACCTAATCACCCTCCAATGCCATTATTTTGGGGTTAGGATTTCAGTACATGAATTCAAGGGGCACATAAACAGGCAGTTCATAACAAGTTTTCTATATATCTTTCTAGCATTCTATTCCATGAGTACTAGTCACCTTGATCCCCAGATTCTCAGCCCCATTTTTCCAAATCAGTGAGTCTGTGAGACCTGCTCCAGCTTCTGTGTATTCATGGCTTTAAAACTCTTCAAGGCGGTATCCTGGGTCAGTAGGGCTTGTTTCTCAGGGATCTTAGGTGTCTCCTAGTATTTCCCCTTATTTTTTCATTGTTTCGGATGGGAGAGTTAATCTCATTCTTTTTAATTCATCTTGGCCAGAAGTAGAAGCCCCTTTAATTGGTAATTGGTTCATATTATTTATTAAAGTGAAAGTGTTCTTAACCATTTGCTAAATTGATTTTTTTTTCATTTTGTGAATTTGTATGAAACCTATAGTTACATTCTTTGTTCAAAGTTTCCTGTTTGTTGTAATTCCTATGGCACTATAATATAAATATGAAATTGACCCTAAAGCCTTTTATCATCTGTTAGTATACCTCTTATATGCGGATTTTCACAATGTTACCTAAATATAGGCCTCTGACTGTATGTAGTAGCATACAATTAAAGGGCATGCCCTGACCTATTAAAACACAACAGTGGAATATGTCATAATTTTAGGGCATTGCCACATTAGGCTCAAAGATTTCCAGGACCTTCCTTGTATTGTAATTCATGCTTTCTAGCCACTGAAATGCCAACATCCAAGTCTTTTGTTAGCCTGATTAAGGGTGTAAAAAACTGCTCATCTAGGACAGAATAAAAAACATGTAAGAGAAGATCATTTTGAGCAATATATAAGACGAAACTACTGAAAAATAATGCTACAAGGATGGGAGTAGCTTGGAATCCACTGGTGGTAAGCTATTAAAGAAAGAGGAAAGGTAGCCAAATACAAATTTTATAAAATCTTTTTTAATTTCTGTAATAATATGTATGAGTACAGCTTCTTAAACTTACTATATCGTAACTGCAGAATTGTAGCATGTTTCTTTTTTTCTTTTTTTAAGATTTGTTTATTTATGCATACAAGCACTGGGGTACAGGCCAGAGGTGTGGGGGTGGTGAGAGAATCCACCAGACAGAGCAGGATGCAGAACAGGCAGATTGACAGAAACACACTGCCGAGCTGAGCAGCAGGCGAGGCAGGAGAGGTCTGCTGCGCCATATGGGTCCCCTCCCTGGCTGGCAGCAGGGATCGAACTCGTGCTGCAGTGGCTGCAGTTTGCTTCAGTGTGTTGCCCAACCCACTGCGCCACCAGGGCGGGCCCGTAGCATGTTTCTTATTAGATATTCAAGGATGAATTTATTCAGATCATACCTTGGGGACTGATGGATGTAATGGATAGGATGAAACTATCTGGCTATGTATATGAAGTAAAATACACAAAAATCATATTTTTAATGGAATTTTATATGCGATAAATAAGCAATATCAAATTATATGCTTCTTGTCTGTAAGTCCCATGTTAAAGTGTCTGACACTTCAATACTGTTAAGTAAATTATTTTTTAAAAAAGATTTTATTTATTTATGCATACAAGAGCTGGGGTACAGGCCAGAGGCAAGGGAGGTGAGAGGATCCACCAGAGACAGAGTAGGGAACAGAACAGGTAGACTGACTAAAACACACTGCTGAGGGGAGCAGTGGGCCAGGAAGGAGAGGTCTGCTGCGCCATGTGGGTCCCCTCCCTGGCCGGCAGCAGGGATCAAACATGCTGCAGTGGCTGCGGTTTGCTTCATAGTGCGTTGCTTAACCCACTGCGCCACCAGGGAGGCCCTGTTAAGTAAATAATAATTGCTTGACCTTTGGGATCGCAATACCATATCTATTAAGCAGAGCTGAGCAAAAGTTTTTGTAGTTCCAGCGTATATAAGAATTGATTTTTAAAACATAGACTCCTTATGGATGGATGTACTGTTAATTTTTTAAGACTGAAAGGTTTTTGTGGATTGACAATATTAAAAGCTCCGTTGTGAAACAAAATAGATTTCGTTTCAAAATTCTTCCAAAAAGTAGGATTGCTTTTCAGTAACAAATAAATAATTAATGAATGTATTTCTTGTTCACTAAACATTTTTGATGGTGTAAGTAATGATCATGTAGTTAAATTCATGCTTTTTTCAAGTGATTGTAAGTCTTCATGATGAGTTTGTGAGTACAAGAATGCATTTTTGCTTTCTTCATCATAGGGAAGCATAGAAGGTTTTTCTTAGTGAAAAATTCATGTTATAAAGGAATAATAAACCTCCAAATCAGGAATTATTACATCTGAGAGGAGAAAAAGGGAAAGCTTTCAGGGAGTGATACTCATTTGTATTGATGTTTATTTATTTTTTTTTAAAGATTTATTTATTTATGCATACAAGCATTGGGGTACAGGCCAGAGGTGTAGGGGGGGGCGAGAGGATTCACCACAGAGAACGGGGAGCAGAACAGGCAGATAACAGAAGTACACTGCTGAGGGGAGCAGCGGGCACAGCAGGAGAGGTCCGCCACACCATGTGGGTCCCCCTCCCTGGCTGGCAGCAGGGATCGAACTCGTGCTGCAATGGCTGCGGTTTGCTTCATAGTGCGCTGCTTAACCCACTGCGCCACCAGGGGAGGCCTGATGTTTATTTTTTTAAAGCAAACTTCAAAAATAAAGTTTTAACATATTTGTAGAGAGAAGTATAGATCATAGGCATACAGCTTGATAAATTTTCACACAATGAACTTATTGGTATAACTAATACCCAGACTAATTAAAAAAAAGAGTGTTTGCTTTGTAATACAGTGTAATATTTGTTGTATTATTCCTTTTTTAAAATCTCTTAGCTTTCCTACTGTGTTTTTAAAAATCCTCTCAGTCTTTAGAGATTTGAAAAATACCTAAATTGCCACTTTTTGGTAACTGAGAAAAAACTTCAGAGAAAAGTAGATTTTTCCCAAGTAGGCCTTTGTCTTGTGTATCTGATAAAATTTATAAAGCTGATATAGATCTAAGTAACTCAGTTTTAAAGGAAAAATAGTCATGAAGGTACAAAATGGTAAAATTTACTAGTACTTTACTAGCAGTACATTGCTGGACTTTTTTTTTTTTTTAAAGATTTATTTATGCATACAAGCACTGGGGTACAGGTCAGGTGTGGGCAATGAAAGGATCCAGAGACAGAGCGGGGAACAGAACAGGCAGATTGACTGAAATACACTGCTGAGGGGAGCAGTGGGTGAGGCAGGAGAGGTCTGCTGTGCCATGTGGGTCACCTCCCCAGCCAGTGGCAGGGATCAAACTCGTGCTGCAGTGGCTGCGGTTTGCTTCACAGTGCGTTGCTTAGCCCATTGCGCCACCAGGGAGGCCCCCATTGCTGAACTTCTATAACTATATTATAAAGTTTTGTCCCAGGATTTATAGATACACTGAAATGACAATTTTTAAAAGTTTTATCACTAAAATCTCAATGGTAGTTCAGTTCTATCATAGAATATTCAAAGTATAAACAGAATTGAGCTATTAACCTTTAAATTTCTAGTTATTTGTGATAGGAATTGTTGTGTATATAGTAAACAGAATAAACTTGACATAAGGACTTTTCTGAAACTCTTTGTGGTGTTTTGTTTTGTGTCTTTCTGTTCCAAAAAGGAGGAGATACTTGTTCCATGAACTTGAAGAACCCTGAATTTTTATTTTTACATATAACTGATCGTTCTTATATTTTCTAAGATTCATTTAAAAGGGATTTTTCTCAGTTCTCAATAGTAGGCTTTTTCTAATGGTCATTAGCCTTCCTTTTGCTGTTGGGGTTATAGGCATAGATGTATTTAGGATGTTAATATTTTGAATACCACTCATTATTGAATAATTTATATTTCTTTTGCTTTTTTTTCTAGAAACCAATAGGCAAGTGTAGGTGAATTATTGTTTCTAGTATGCTTGTGTATATTTGGTCTTCAGGGCAGTTTTTAGACATACTGAAGTTATTGGGGGTTTTTTTTCTGTTTTCCCTTGACAGAGAGTGGAAGAGGAAATGGCTGGTCCCAATCAACTCTGCATTCGCCGATGGACCACCAAGCATGTAGCTGTTTGGCTAAAGGATGAAGGCTTTTTTGAATATGTGGATATTTTATGCAATAAGCACCGACTTGATGGAATCACATTGCTAACATTGACTGAATATGATCTCCGGTCTCCTCCTCTGGAAATCAAAGTCTTAGGGGACATTAAAAGGTTAATGCTGTCAATCCGAAAATTGCAGAAAATACATACTGATGTTTTAGAAGAGATGGGATACAGCAGCGACAGCCCTATGGGTTCCATGACTCCTTTCATCAGTGCTCTTCAGAGTGCAGAGTGGCTCTGTAATGGGGAGCCTTCACATGATTGTGACGGACCCATCACTGATTTGAATTCTGATCAGTACCAGTATATGAATGGTAAAAACAAACACTCTATTCGAAGATTGGACCCAGAGTACTGGAAGACCATATTGAGTTGTATATATGTTTTTATAGTATTCGGGTTTACATCTTTCATTATGGTCATAGTTCACGAACGAGTGCCTGACATGCAGACCTATCCACCACTCCCAGATATATTCTTAGATAGGTAAGTTTTGTTTATAGTCACCAAATTTGTAGAATACTGCTATAGCAATAATGATTATAAATGTATGATATTTATGTGTTTTGTTTTCACTGTTGATTTGATTGATACATATTTTCTGCTGGCTTTATCTGGTGGGATATGTATTTTTTTATATAAAAGTACTTAAAAATATGCTTTGCAATTGCTTTTTTCTGTTAATTAGACCTATGACTGGTTGGTGCAGATGACCACTGCTTAATTTTTTTCCTATAGCAATAGCTCATTGGACATTACAGATTTTAAGTTTCCTGGAATATTGTTTTGTTTTTTTTTTAAAGATTTATTTATTTATGCATACAAGAACTGGGGTACAGACCAGAGGTGTGGTGTTTAAGAGGATTCACCAGAGACAGATTAGGAAGCAGAACAGGTGGATAGACTGAAACACACTGCTGAGGTGTGCATTGGGCGAGACAGGAGAGGTCTGTCACACCATGTGGGTCACCTCCCTGACTAGGTATTTAACTTGTGCTGTAGTGGCTGTGGATAGCTTCATAGTGCTGTGACTTAACCCCTTGTGCCACCAGAGAATTCCTCTTGAATGTTGTTTTTAGTAGATCAAATTTGTTGGTTTTTTTTTTTTTAAAGATTTATTTATTATTGGGCCTCCCTGGTGGCGCAGTAGGTTAAGCAATGCACTATGAAGCAAGCTGCAGTCACTGCAGCACGAGTTTGATCCCTGCTGCCGGCCAGGGAGGGACCCACATGGCGCAGCAGACCTCTCCTGCCTCACCCGCTGCTGCACTCAGCAGTGTGTTTCAGTCAGTCTGCCTGTTCTGCTCCCCGCTCTGTCTCTGGTGAATCCTCTCACCTCCTGTGACTCTGGCCTGTACCCCAGCTCTTGTATGCATAAATAAATAAACCTTTAAAAAAAAAAGATTTATTTATTATTTATACGTACAGAAGAGCTGGGGTACAGGCCAGAGGCACAGGAGGTGAGAGGATTCAGCAGCAACAGAGTGGGGAGCAGAACAGGCAGATCAACTAAAATACACAACTAAGGGCAGTGGGCAAGGCAGGAGAGGTCTGCTATGCCATGTGGGTCCTCTCACTGGCCATGGATCAAACTCATGCTGCTGTGCTACGGATGCTTCATTGTGTGGCGCTCAACCCACTGTGCCATCAGGGAGGGCCTATTTTTTTTTCCTACTTTTTTTTTAATGATGAATAGGGTTATGCTTTTCCAAAAGTATGGATGGTCTCTTCTATCAACAGATAAATTGGAATTATCACAAATAACGCATAGTATTGTTTAACAGATAGTATTATTTTTATCAAATGCTGGTTACGTCAAAAAGGATGCAATACAAATAAGTAAGAATGGAACAAATACTCAAACTATTAGTTTTTACATTTGTGATTTTAAAAAACCTCTCTGAAGTTTGAGGTGCTTTCTTGTTTCTTAGGATTTATTTTTACTTATTTTTGCATACAAGAACTAGTATGTAGGCCAGAGATGGTGGGGGGTAAGAGGATTCACCAGAGGCAGAGTGGGGAACAGAACAGGCAGATTCACTGAAATACACTGCTGAGGGGAGCAGCGGGTGAGACAGGAGAGGTCTGCTGCACCATGTGGGTCACCTCACTGGCTGGGATTGAACTCGTGTGTTTTTATTATAAAACCATGCTTTTTTTATCATTATCACGTTGTAGAATAGTTTGAAGTTGGAAATACGACACCTCTACTTGGTTCTTCGCTCTTAGGATTATTTTGGCTCTTTGAGTCTTATGTTTCCAAATTTTATGATTTTTTTTTTTTATTTTGTTGAAGGATGCCATTGGGATCTTCATAGGGATTGCATTATACATTACCTTAGGTAAAATGGCCATTTAACACAGGATATCCTTTAATTTCATCAGTTTCTTTCAGTAGTGGCTTATACAGGTCTTTTATCTCCTTAGTTAAAATTATTCCTGAGCATTTTATTCTTTTGGTGCAACTGGAAATGGAATTTTTTTTTATTTCATTTTTTGATCTAATTGCTCTATGGTGTTTTTTAAAGATGTTATTTATTTATGCATACAGTTGCTAGGGTACATGACAGAGTCATGGGAATGAGAGGATTCACCAGAGACAGAGTGGGGAACAGGACAGACAGATCTACTGAAATACACTGCTGAAGGGAGCAGCAGGTGAGGCAGGAGAGGCCTGCTGAGTCATGTGGGTCAGCTCCCTGGCCAGGGATTGAAGTCATGTTGCAGTTGCTGCAGAAGCCCCACATTTCGGCACTCAACCCCTTATGCCACCATAGAGGCCCTCTATGATTTTTATTTGTTTATTTTTTAAGATTTATTTATGCATATAAGAACTGGGGTACAGGCCAGAGGTGTGGGGGGTGAGAGGATTCACCACAGAAAGCAGGGAGCAGAACAGGCAGATCAACTGAAGCACACTGCTGAGGGGAGCAGCGGGCACAGCAGGAGAGGTCTGCCACGCCATGTGGGTCCCCTCCCTGGCCGGCGGCAGGGATCGAACTCGTGCTGCAATGGCTGCGGTTTGCTTCATATTGCGTTGCTTAACCCACTGCGCCACCAGGGAGGCCCGAGAGTTTTTATTAAAACGGGTATTGAATTTTGTCAAATTGACAATCCAGCATTTTAACCAAATGATCAAATGTAGCATCACAGTGAGACAAACTGGTTCTGTACATTAGAGCTAGGTTCATATTATCTATGGTAATATTCTCCCCTCCCTCCAAAAAAAGAAAAAGGAAAAGATTAACCTCAATCTAATCACAGGAAAGTGTTCAGACAAATTTAGAACATGGAACATTCTATAAGATAACTGATCTGGACTCTTCATAAATGTCAGTGTAATGACAGAAATAAGCCAGGCAGGGGGAATTGCAAGGGAAATTGAAGAGTCATAGCAAGAACAATGCATGAACTTTAATTGAATCCTTTATCAAGCCAAAAAATAAAAGTACTGCTATGAAGGACATTTTGGAGACAATTAGGAAAATTTCAGTATGAACTGCATATTAAATAATCGTACTAAGTCAATGCTATCAACTCCTGGGTTTAATAGTGTATTTGGTTCTTAGGGAATACATGTTTAAATAGTTAGGATTAAGTATCATCATCTGCAACTTATTTTGGGGGGGATGTTCATTCTCCAAAAGAGCATGTGTGTATGCATATGTTGTTATGTACAAAAAGTGAAAAAAAGCAAATGTGGCCAAATGTTAATTATGGTAAACAGTTTAGGAAAGACTATAAAGTGTTTATTCTTTCAACATTTCTTTAGTAGGATCACAGTTTTAGAAGTAAAAAAATGGGTGAGGAAATGATGAGAATGCAAATAGGAAGAGAGCCATTGGAAACTATCAAGTCTTCCAAGTCTTCCTGCAAGCCAGCCGAGAAATGGAACTGGAGCTTGGGGAGAGGGGAAAAGATATGGGGTCACTGTGGGGTTTTTGTGGGGGTGGGGTGGAGTGAAGGGAATAAGCTATATTATATCCCGTTTATTGTATTGATGATAGGAATGCTCCAGTCTGGGGGGAGAGGGGTGCTGTCTGAGCAAGACAGGGTGTAGTTGTTGTAGTCATGCCCTTCAGAGAATGAAAAGGGATGGAATCTATTAGATGGGAGAGACTGGCCTCAAGGCACATCCAGTGCTCATCACAACAACAGGGGAAAAGGTAGAAAGTATGAAAATGTAGTGGTAGAAGGTGCTAGATGTGACTAGAGCACAAGGAAGTACTTTTCTGACTGTTTTATTTCATCTATGAACAACATGGGGATTTGAAGAGAAAATGAAATATAAAATAGTCATCTGGGAAAGTGAATTGACCTGTGTGGTGTGGCAACCTAAAAGTCATCTTTTTTTATTTTTTTAAGATTTATTTATGCATACAAGAACTGGGGTACAGGCCAGAGGTGTGGGGGGTGAGGATTCACCACAGAAAGAGCGGGGAGCAGAACAAGCAGATTAACTAAAATACACTGCTGAGGGGAGCAGCAGGCAAGTCAGGAGAGGTCTGCCGCGCCATGTGGGTCCCCTCCCTGGCCAGCAGCAGGGATCGAACTCGTGCTGCAGCAGCTGCGGTTTGCTTCATAGTGCGGTGCTTAACCCACTGCTCCACCAGGGAGGCCCTAAGTCATCTTGAAGTTAGTAGTCATATTTGTGTTTATGTTTTTACCAGACTCACTCAACTACAGGTAATAGGATGGAGGATGGTTGAAGTTTCATCCAGGTAGTAGGGAATACGGTCAAGAGAGTGATTGTAACGACCAGCCATGAACTCATTTGCATAAAGAGGGGATATAAGGTATGTGAAGAACAGTGAACATGTTATAAGATCAATGTATTTTAGGTCTCAGAATTATTGAACTTGGAGTATAAGGAGTAAGATGGAAAGACAAGAGTTGATTAATATAGGATTCTTGAAATTGAAATTATGAGGTATTATCTCAGTAATGACAAGGTCCTGGTTATAGCCATGGATTTGATTCAATGTAGAGAATAAAAGAAAGGGTCTTAAAAGGAGGAGTAAAAAGAAGAGTGAGAACAGCACAAATTACAACAGAAGTTTTGAGACAGTGACAGTAAACCAGAAGATAAATTCTTGAAAATGGATGTTGAGATTCTGTAGAATGACTCTCTAACAAGGCATAATGGGAGACTAGATTATGGTCTGAAAAAGCAATGAGGATCTTATTTTAAAGTGTATAATTAATTTGTGTTTAGTGTAATCTACATAGTTACACAATAATCACCATAACTCCATAGTAATTTTCATCACTCCCAAAAGAAACTCTTACCTGTTATTAGTCATACCCATCACCGCCTCCCTCCAGATCCTGGCAATCAATAATCTACTTTCTTTTTCTATGGACTTGTCCATTCTGAATATTTCTTGTAAATGGAAACATAAAACATGTGATTTCATTTGTGTCTAGTTCTTCACTTAGATAATATCTTCAAGATTATTCATATAGTGTTTGCTTCAGTAGTACAAATAATAAATTTAGATTGAGAAAGAGAAATTAGGATGACCAAAAAACACATTTTTTCCCATATAGTAACATGTTAGCAGTAGTACCTCATTCCTTTTTCTTACAGAGTACTGTTTCATTGAATGAAATGATGCTACATTTTATTTTCCATTAGTTTATAAATGTGTTTAGTTGTGTCTTCTTAGGAACTACTATTAATAATGTGTGTTCCCAATATTGGTGTACAGTTTTATTTAAACATGTTTTCCACTTGCAGTGGAGATTTGAAACCAAAATTTGCCTAACCGTACATTGCCACCCATTGTTTGTTTTTTTTTTAAAGATTTATTCATGCATATAAGAACTGGGATATAGGCCAGTGGTGCAGGGGGTGAGAGGAGTCATCAGAGACAGAGTGGGGAGCAGAGCAAGGTGGATCTACTGAAACACTGCTGAGGGGAGCAGCGGGCGAAAAAGGAGAGGTCCTCTGCACCATATGGGTCAGCTCCCTGGCTGGGAATGGAACCCGTGCCATAGTGGCTGTGTATAGCTTCATAGCACCATGCCTCAACCCCTTGTGCCACCAGGGAGGCCCCACCACCTACTACTCTTTACTACCTAAAATTTATTCCTAAAAGAATGGTAGCAAGTGCCTGGCAGTTTTTCTCCTATATCCTTTTGGTCTCTTTTCCATTGTCCTATACACTGTTACTTATGACATTCAATGCATGTCTTTTTTGTTGGTGCTTTGAGCTGTTGTAACACACTTTGCCTGCATGAAAGAAGATCCAAAAATACCTGGAAATTTATATCCTCTAGCAGGCTGATGAAGTATATAGATATTTCATTTCTCTTCACCTAAATTGGGACTTTTAGGTTGGCATCCAAATTCCCCCCAGAACTGAACTAAAGTTACCTTTGCCTGATGAGTTCCTCATATGGCTTTGTTTGATGCCTCACCCTTGCCTTGCTTCCTTGCCTTCCTCATCTCATTTCCTCTTTACCCTGTGTCTTTCCCTGGGGAATATTCCAAACTGTTTCATGTTTATTTTTGCTTCTAAAGCCTTAGTTGACACAACTCCAAGAGCTTAAGTCTGTCATAAGCAGAGAATTCTAAGGAGATAGCTATGCTTCTAGAGGCAGACCCACTTAGCAATAGTGAGAATGAATGGCTTATAGCCATAATAGCAAGCAAGGAAGGAAACAGAAGCACTATAAACAACAAACATAAATAATGGTAGAACTATATTAATCTGGGGCTTTACTGCCCCTCATTTCTCAGTAGTCCCTGAGGTCATTACCTTGTACGGTATAATAATCATTGTTCACACTAATGACTCTGAATTAGCAAAGAAATTCTGTCCAGAAAAAAAATCCATGTCTAATGCATTTTAGAAATACATCTAAGTAAATGAGATATTAAATGCACATTTCAGCATTTCCTTACAACATTCCACCAAAATGAGAGTGAAGTGTGCATGTGGTGGGTGGAGACACTATATGTCCCATGAAGGCACAGTGATTACGCAAGTTTTGTGAATAAAAGTTAAGTGCTTGTTGTGAGATTGATTGGCAGGCTGGCAGTGCTTGAGGAATTTATTTGTGTAGTAGACCTCTAAAAAACTCAAAACAGGAACCAAAAATTAGCTTTCAAGGTGTCAGGTACAGTTAGATGCTAAATATGAGAGAATTGGTTGAAAGTTGATTCAAGAAACTTTCAGATCTGCACTAGTCCAGCAGAAAACAGGTTGTATTTTCTTCATAGTAGTTGAATGTGAGGGGACTCTGGACTTTGGGACACCATGCCCATGTTCTCATGCTCAAATGAGAACAAAAGTGCGTGTTTTCAAGGTGATTAATTATAAGTCTACTCACTGATCACTGAGACTGACAACTCCTTTCTTTAAGATCAAATTTCTTTTCTCAATCCCAGTCTTCTAAAGAGGTGAACAGTTATACGAGAAATTGACTGTAGATGCTGTAGTATAGTGTATATAACCCAATCTAATCAGTCAGACTTCTGCACAATCATTCTGCAGTGAAATCCACAATTTGACAAGCTGCTCTGTCATATGCATATTGTCCAATTATTTTTTTTAGTATTTCATTGTCTAACATGAATGGTCAGTCAGACATTTGAGTATAAACAGACCAGTAGAAACAGAGAAAAGGAGTTGGGAAACAAAATAGTGATCAGAAGAATACTTAAAAAAAAAATATTCTCAGAGAGATAAGAGAAGTTGCCATCTATGAGACTATAAAAAAGGGGAAAATATAGAGAACAGAAAACTGTTGAGGATCAAGAGATATAAATTCTCCAGTTATAAAATAAGTAAAAAGGGGTATAATACACAGCATGAAATCTATACACAATAATATTGTATCACAGATAATGAAAATTAAGTATAAATGAATAATACATATATGATCTTTCTCGATGATTTCAAATGTTGAGTCATGTACATCTAAAACTAGTTAATGTCAATTAGATATCAATTTAAATTACAAATGAGGATAAGATTTTGGGAAATAAATAAGAGTAGAGAGGCCTCCCTGGTGGCGCAATGGGTTAAGCAATGCACTATAAAGCAAACAGTCACTACAGCAAGAGTTTGATCCCTGCTGCTGGCCAGGGGGGTGACCCACGTGGTTCAGCAGCCCTCTCCTGCCTCACCCGCTGCTCCCCTCAGCAGTGTATTTCAGTCAATCTGCCTGTTCTGCTTCCCACTCTGTCTCTTGTGAATCCTCTCGCCTCCCACACCTCTGGCCTGTAACCCAGTGCTTGTATGCATAAATCTTTTTAAAAAAATAAGAGTAGAAATTTAAAACCCAGCAGGATAATTGTAATATAGATTTGATGAAACTGTATAAAATGTAGATCAGAGATGAAAAGTAGAGAATTCAGTTAGTCCAACAATGAATGAATAGAAAATGAAGGGGAAGCTGTTACATAAGATTATAGAGGAAGTTTTGAAAAACTGAAGGATGTGACTTTACGGGTTGATAGGAATTCAAAAAACAATAAATTAAAGGTGAACAACTCTAAGATTTATAATAGTAAATTTGCAGAACAGTGGGTATAAACAGGAAATCCTAAAAAAAACTACGAGAAAACAAATGATACATAGATTGGAATCCAAATAGCATCAAACTTCTTAGGAACAATGGAGGTTAGAAGACAGAGCAATATTGAACATTCTGAGAAAAAATAAAGTATAACCTAGAATTCTCTATCCAGGCAAGCTGTCAGTTAGATATAAGACAGATAAGGATGTGTTTAAATGTGCAATTGTCAGGTTTTTTTTTCTCCAACCCCTCACATACTAGAATTGCAAAATGAAAATGACAATACTTAGTCCTGATGAGAATGCTGAGTAGTTACTACTCTTTATACATCATAGAAATGTTAAATGCTACAACTCCTTTGAAAGCAATTTGATAGCATCCATTTAATAGAGGACCCAAAAATTTTGCTTCTCTAGGTATTTACCCAAGTGAAATGAAAGCATGTTTATGCAAAGACCTGTATATCCATCAATGAGTGAATAGAGGACTTAGAAAGAATTAGTACATGATAAGGAATTACACATTCATCCTTACACATGGATGACTTTGGAATGTATCATGCTAGGTTATATATATATTATTGTTTATTATTATACAAAAGATAAATATTGTATGATTCCATTTATATGCTTTCCTGGAAAGAGCTATTACAAAATTCAGAAATTAGATCAGTGGCTGCCCCAAAGTTAGAAGTAAGGAAGGGGATTGACTACAAGGGAATCACTGGGATGATGGAAATGTTCAATTGATATATCTTAATTTTGGTTCTGGCCACAAACTGAATATGTTTGTCAAAACTCATCAAACTGCATGGCTAAAAATTAAGGCATAAGTTGCAAAAAGTGTGACATCAAAAATAAAGTTACCTTTTTTTTTTTTTTAAAGATTTATTTATTTATGCACACAAGAGCTGGGGATACAGGCCAGAATCGCAGGAGATGAGAGGATTCAATAGAAAAGAGTGGGGAGCAGCAGAACAGGCAGACAGACCGAAGCACACTGCTGAGGGCAGCAGTGGGCACAGCAGGAGAGGTCTGCTGCACCATGTGGGTCCCCTCCCAGGCCGAGGGCAGCAGCGGGCACAGCAGGAGAGGTCTGCTGCACCATGTGGGTCCCCTCCCAGGCCGGCAGCAGGGATCGAACTCGTGCTGCAGTGGCTGTGGTTTGCCTCATAGTGCATTGCTTAACCCACTGCGCCACCAGGGAGGCCCAATAAAGTTATCTTTTAACCCCTCTTTCTCATAAAACAACCAGAGGAAATATGTGCCATCAAAACTAAGGAATAGAACCTCCTGGGTGACAAGTGGTTAAACTCTGCACTATGAAGCATTTGCAGCCGGCCAGGGAGGGGACCCACATGGTACAGCAAACCTCTCCTGTCTCACCCACTGCTCCCCTGAGCAGTGTACTTCAGTCAATCTGCCTGTTTTGTTCCCCACTTTCTGATGACTTCTCTCATCCCCCACACCTCTGGCCTGTAACCCAGTTCTTGTGTGCATAAATAAATAAATCTTTAAAAAAAAAAAGCAACTAAAAAGTAAAATGAGAAAAAGAATGTATGGAATTCAGTAGACAGTTAATTCAGTGTAGATAAGGATTCCCAAGAGGATGGTTACATGTTATTCAAAAAAATAGCCAGGCAGTGAGACTAGAAAATACAACCATTCTAAATTGGAATAAGAGGGGGAAGAAGTCTGTGGAAGGTTTCTCCAAAGGTAAAGTTGAAATTGATAAAAATAGTTTGATGATGAATTGGTGTTAGTCACATAAGAAACAGCAAACTAAAAAATAATTTTTAAAGATATATTTATTTATGCATACAAGAACTGGGGTACAGGCCAGAGATGTGGGGGGACGAGAGCATCCACCAGAGACAGAGTGGGGAACAGAACAGATAGAAAGACTGAAATACACTGCTGAGGGGAGCAGCGGGCAAGGCAGGAGAGGTCTGCTGCGCCAGGTGGGTCACCTCCCTGGCCGGTGGCAGGGATCGAACTCGTGGTGCAGTGGCTGCGGTTTGCTTTATAGTGCGTTGTTTAACCCACTGAAACACCAGGAGGGCCTCTAAAAAATAATTTTGAGTTAATCATTCTCTACAGTCTTTAGCTATGAATGATAAGTATAAATGTACATTAAGTAAAATCCAAAAGTTATTTTAAAGTTTAATATTGAGAGCATGGGGAAGAGAATGTGTGTACATAAGTATATGGTTATGTAACTAATCAATTAATGACCAAATATGAAAGTGATTGCCGTTGGATATCAGGAATTAGGTTTAGGTTTGTGGTGGAGCAGAAGACATTTCATCGTAAGCATTGTAAAAACTCAGATATAAATGATTGGGTTTTTATAATGTTCAACTTAACAAGTTTATGTTTTTTTTTTTAAAGATTGATATATTTATGCGTATTAGAGCTGGGGTACAGGCTAGAAGCATGGGAGGTAAGAGGATCCACCAGAGACAGAGTAGGAGGCAAAACAGGTGGATGCACTGAAATACACTGTTGAGGGGAGCAGTGGGTGAGCCAGGAGAGGTCTACTGCACCATATGGGTGCCCTCCCTGGTCCAGGATCGAACTTGCACTGCTGTGCAGCGGATGCTTCACAGTGCTGCGTTCAACCTGCTGCGCCACCAGAGGTCCAAGTTTGTTTTTATAAGTCATTTAAAGGAATTCTTTTGACTGAAAAATTCTGTTATGTTGACATAACTACTTCCCCAATAATGTCAGGCATTAGATGAGTCTTTTCTGAGGTAGTGGGTAGAAGATGAGTCCCTGAATGAAGATGATCGACTCTTCAGTTACTCGCTAAAAGTTTAAACTGTTAGTATTATTCGTTCTAATTTCATGTTTTCTTTTCCAAAATACCTTTATACTTAAAAATAGCAGCATTGTATAAATGTTTTTATTTATTTTTGAGATTTTTAAAAATTTTATATATTTTTTGCATTATTTTTCATTTTTGTACAGTGTATATTTCTCATCCCCATGGAGTTCCCATCACCAGCTCACCTGTGCACCATCACCATAGTGTCTTGTGTTTTCCCACCCCTTTTGTTCCTTCTCCCTCCTCCTCCCCTCAGGAATGTCTTAGATTTATAGTTCTCTGTTAATTTTGATTCTTTATTGTAATTGATTTCCCCCCCTTAGTCCATTGTTTGTTTCCTCTACATTCATCCTACAAGTGACACCATCCCTTTTTTTTTCTGGCTTATTTCACTCAGCATAATTCCTTCTAGTGCCATCCATGTTGCTGCGAATTGCATGAATTTATCGTTTTTGATTGCTGTGTAATAGTCCATGGTATATTTTATATATATATATTAAAAAACACATCTGTATAAACATTTTTAATGAAAATGTACTAAGGTTACATCAACAATCCTACTACTTGGAAGTGACCTTTTTGGATTTTTTTTCACGTGTCTTTACCCTCTCTTCCTCCATTTTGTTTCTCTCTCCCTCTCTTTTTCTCCCCCCCCCCCAAGTTTGTTCATTTTCTCACATTGTCCATTTTGGTACAATAATAGGTTTCTCCCCTCAGATGTAGGGTGCCTAGTTTTCTCACTACCATCTTCCTTGTGAACCATCACCATGTTCTCTGGTGCTAGTCTCTCCCCCATTTTGACATCTCATCCTCCCCTCCCCTTGCTGTATGCCTCAGCTTGCAAGTTTTGTCTTTTTTTCTTGATCTTTTGTCTGGTTTCTCTGTATTCAACATATAAGTGAAATCATCAAATATTTTTTCTTTTTTTTCTTCTGACTTACTTCACTTAGCATAAAACTTTCCAGCACCATTCAGGTGGCCACAACTGACATGAGTTTATCTTTTTTTCACCACTGAGTAGTATTTCTTTGTGTATCTATATCACAACTTTTTGATCCATTCTTCTATTTTGGGGTATTTGGGCTGTTTCCTTATCTTGGCTATTGAAATATGCTTCATTAAACATACGCGTTCAGGTTTCCTTTTGAATTAATATTTTTGTGTCCTTTGGGTAGATTCCTAGGTGTAGATCTCTGAATCATATGGTAGATTCGTTTTTAGTGTTTTGAGGGACTGCCACTAAACACCAGTTTACTTTCTTTTTCTCCACATCATTGCCAGTATTTGTTTCCAGTTTATGTTTTGTTTTGTTTTTAATATGGGCCATTTTCACTGATAGAAATTTGCTTTTCCCTGATAATAAGCGAGGTTGAACACTTTTTCATACTCCTGCTAGCTATTTGCATTTCTTCTCTTGCCCCTCTCTTTTTAAGTTAAGAAATAGGATGTGTGGCCTCCCTGGGGTGAAGCGGATGAGCGCAGCGCTGTGAAGCATCTGCGTCACAGCAGCGAGAGTTCAATCCCTGGCAATGGAAGAGACCCACATGGCCCCACAGACCTCTCCTGCCTTGCCTGCTGCTCCTCTCACCAGTGTAGTTTGGTTGATCTGCCTGTTCTGCTCCCCACTCTGTCTCTGGTGAATCCTCTCACCTCTCTTGCCTCTCGCCTGTACCCCAGCTCTTGTATGCATAAATAAATAAATAATTTTTTTTTTTTTTAAAAAAGAAAGAAATGCGATATGTCTTTTACTAGTGGATAACTGCAGGAGATGTGGATTTATCAAGGAAAGAGGAATCAACAGAAAAGGTAAAGGAAACTGGAAAAAGCAAAGAACAGTAATAAAGGAGTAAAGCAAAACCAAAACTATAGTGCTTCTAAAACAATAATCGAGTTCTAATTTTCTGGATTCTGAAGTGAGCACATCATACAGGAAGTGAGCTTTCCTCCCAGTTTCTTTTGTGGATAGCCCTGTATCTAGGTCTACTATACAGAGGGAGAAAATGTTATTTTATATAGAACCTGGATGGGGGCCACAAACAACAAACAAGTTGATACACAGTACTTTATTAAGCATTTTCCCCCAATTTCTCCAAATTCTGTGTCCCAAAAGACAGAAGTTATAGAAAGAAATTGTTAGAAGAGGGGCCTCCCTGGTGGCGCAGTGGGTTAAGGAACTCACTAAGAAGCAAACTTGAGCCACTGCAGCATGAGTTCGATCCCTGCTGCCAGCCAGGGAGGGGACCCACATGGCGCAGCAGACCTCTCCTGCTGTGCCCGCTGCTCCCCTCAGCAGTGTACTTCTGTTGATCTGCCTGTTCTGCTCCCTGCTCTGTCTGTGGTGAATCCTCTCACCACCCCCACACACACACCCCAGTGCTTGTATGCATAAATAAATAAGTCTTTAAAAAAAAAAAAAGAAATTGTTAGAAGAGTATCTTATTAAAAGGGGTGACATAATTTATATGCATATACTTTTCTTCAGTATGAAGTGTAAATTTAAAAAATTAAAAAGGAAAATAAATTTAAAATGTGATTTTCCCTTCCTCTTTCAGTGTTCCACGAATCCCATGGGCCTTTGCCATGACAGAAGTATGTGGCATAATTCTGTGCTACATTTGGCTCCTGGTTCTTCTTCTTCACAAGCACAGGTACCTCACTTAACTCCGTTTAGAAGACTGAAAGTGTTTTGTCTGTCTTGTGTAAATGTCCTCAAATTTTGTCTCTCCCTTTGCTGTTTCTTTGTTAATTTCCTTCTCTAGCCATTGTGACATTATAGAGATAGAGAAATGTTTTGGATTTACCAATAAAAGAGCCTAAGGGCATACTACCTAAGTGTTTAGCAATATTCTGAATGTATTTTGCCGGGAAAGATCAGAGGATGATGATGATCAGCTGTGGAGCAGCCATTGACAGTCTAGCTTTATCTTTCTTTAGAAACAAATTGAGGGCTGCCCAAATTGAGGGCTGCCATAAATCATTTTTTAAAAACAAATTTTTTTAAAACAAATTTTTAGGAACAAATTGGTGGCTCAGGGTTGACCCAGTGCTATCAAGAAATCACCAGCTAGCCACTGAGACCTGAGCTCTCCCTCCATCCCCAGCAAGGGACTCACATGGCACAGCACATCTCTCCTGTTTCACCTGCTGCTTCCCTCAGTAGATCTGCCTGTTGTGCTCCCCACTCTGTCTTTGATGAATCTTTTCACCACCACTCTCTCACCCCCTCCAGCCCTGCACTAGGGCCTACACCCAGTTCTTGTATGCATAACAAAATAAAATAAGTCTTTTTTTTTTTTTTTAAAGAAACAAGTTGAAGATGTCACTTTCTGTAGTAGAATACAAACTCCCCCAAGGATATTCTTTGATTAAATGTTTGGATGGAGGGCCTCCCTGGTGGCGCAGTGGGTTAAGCAATGCACTATGAAGCACACCGCAGCCACTGCAGCACGAGTTTGATCCCTGCAGCCGGCCAGAGAGGGGACCCACATGGCGCAGCAGACCTCTCCTGCCTCACCTGCTGCTGCCCTTGGCAGTGTACTTCAGTCAGTCTGCCTGTTCTGCTCTCCACCCTGTCTGGTGAATCCTCTCACCTCCTGCAACTCTGGCCTGTACCCCAGTTCTTGTATGCATAAATAAATCTTTAAAAAAAAAATGTTTGGATGGAAAAGATTATTTATACTCTGCCCAGAGGAGACCCTTTTTTTTTAAAAAAAAAAAAAAAAAAAGGTCATTTTACACACCGTGCATTTCTTGTCATTGTGGTCCAGATATGGAATAGAAAATTGCTGAAGAGGGAGAGTGCTTTTTTTGGTACTTTCAGCAAGAAATGAAAAAGGAGTAATTATTCTTCTCCCCCTACCCCCCCACCCCCAACAAGAGAAGCAAAAGAGGAGATACCTTTCCTACTTTAATGGGCAGAAATTTAATGAAGAAAAATTTAAGGAGTTTTTATGGGGCCTCCCTAGTGGCACATGGGGTTGGGCACTGCACTATGAAGCAGCCACAGCCACTGCAGTACAAGTTTGACTCCTGGCCATGGAGGTGACCCACATAGCATGCCAGACTTCTCCTGCCTCACCTGCTGCTCCCCTCAGCAGTGTATTTCAGTCAGTCTACCTTTTCTGTTCCCCACTCTGGCTCTGGTGAACCCTCTCACACACCCACCCCTGCCCCATGCCTCTGGTCTGTACACCAGTTCTTGTATACATAAATAAATAAATAAATAAATTTTTAGAAGAAGAAAAAATTTAAAGAACTGTAATGTATATGGAACTGTTATCCATTGTCTTGGACAATGAAAAGGTATGACACTCTTGAATTTTGATCCTTTTTCCTCACCAAGGGAATACCTAAGGTAACCCATAGTCAAGGGCTTTAGTCCTAAGCAGCAATTGTTTCAGTGCTTTGGATGTGAAAGGAAAAGTTGATGACTGTTTTTTTTCCCCCCAAGCCTTGCAGAGCAACCCCCACCTCACCCCCTTGTTTCCCTTTTCTTACATTGCTGTGCATTTTTGTACAATATTTGCTTTCTCCCCTCAGGGGTATTCCCCATATATCTACCATCACCACCTCATCTGTCACCATAGTCCCTTGTGCTCACCGCCACTGCCCTGTTTTGACCCTCCCCTCCCCCCCTTGCTGTATGTCTCAGATCTATTAATATAATTTGCCTACTAATTTTGTCTTTTTTTCCTCTGATCCTCTGCTCAGTTTCAAGAACAGTTTACTGTTCTTGTCACACTGAAATGCACACAGATTGTACTTCATTCTCTCTTCCTTTATAGCAATATTTTAAAGTGTGAATTGCTTAAAATCATAGGTTTATGTTTTTTTTAAAGCACAGTATCATTACTGCTTTCTGGCTTAAATTTGTCTCACAAAATCTTAGATTTGAATTTTTCCACTGTTAAAAACTAGAGTTGACCTTATAGAAAATCTTGATACATACAGCAAAGCATAACAGTGGCTGGTTAAATGCAAGTTTTGATGTTTAATTATTCAAATCATTGTTTCTTAAAGGGTGGTCTTTGTACCACTTGATAAAGTGCATAAGCCTAGGTTCCATCCCAGGTGCATATACTAATATACTTAATCTTATGTCTAGTAGTGTTTTTGAGGAAGAAAGGAACATTTTATAAAAATGTATAAAGTATAACATATATACCTAAGAATTTTACAGTCTGTTTTGTTTAACACATTGAAAAATAAGTACACATAATACACTTGATGCCTTTATAACTTAAATTTGATTTAGCAGCTAGGTATCTATTATCTTTAACCAAATTACAATTTAATTAATGACCAGAAAGTCCCAAGAATCATGTTTAATTTTCCCTTTCATTAAACAAATCATTCATGAGTACCAAAATTAACACTAAGCTAAGAGTCGTATGAGATACTAATCCTGTTTTCTTTTTGCATCACTCTTACTTTACCTTATCCATGAAGTAATGTTCTTAAGTCTGTAATGTCCAATGTGGCAGATACAAAGCGACTATTTAATTTTAACTAATGAAAATGTCATAAACGTAAAATTCACTTTCTCAGTTATACTAGTTAACATTTAAAGTGCTCAGGTATTGACTGCATGTAGATAGTTTACTGAAAATGCCATCATTAAAACATTTCTGTTTTGGGGGACAGTTCCGTTTAGCAATGATGTTTTAGATGGTCTTTGAGATGTCTAATCTCTCCCAAGATTCTACTTAGTAGTTCTCCTACTTACTCTCCCTTTAAATAAACATTTCATACCTGGGGTATTTTGGTTTGCTTTCTTCTGATCTTTCTCCCTTTTTGGTCGCTCTGTTCACAGGTCAATCCTTCTGCGAAGGCTCTGTAGTCTGATGGGCACTGTATTCTTGCTTCGCTGCTTTACCATGTTTGTGACTTCCCTCTCCGTACCAGGACAGCATCTGCAGTGTACTGGAAAGGTAGCCTGCTACCTTCTTTATCATGCTTTTTCCTCTTGTTATTGGTGGGTTGATGGCATCATCTATGCAGCAGGTCTAGGACTTTGCTTTTAGTGTTAAAATTTTATAATATTTATAAATATTTATTTTGTATTTATAATATTTATAGTAAACCTCTGCAAATTATTTGGTAAAAATTGTAAGCCAGAATCTGCTTCTCTGAACTTCTGTATACTGATAGTAGTAGTTCTATGCTGTGGAGCTGTAGAAAAAAGTTTTTCAATTATCCTTTTTTCCCCCTCAGCATCCTTAGTTCCTCATGATGTGAATGGGCCTTCTTCACTGGCATTGCTTTACTTTTGGGGGAATTACAGTAAATAATGGTTTTGTGGGTTTTTTTATATTAAACTGTGTAGCTTTTTTTGTTATAGACATACTTTATACATACATTTTCTGGTTGAATTGAAGAATAAGCAATTATGAAGGCTGGAGGAACAGCAACCAAAAAAACAGTGTAATGAAATGCTTTTTAAAAATCCACCTGAAAATCATCTTTATATGTAAAACAGCTGTTTTGACTTGTTAAATTTGGACAAAATAATTTTTTATTCTACCTTTCTGAACCATCATGCTTTGTTTGTTCCCAAACATTCAAATGTGTATATATGTTAATATCTTGTTGTTTTAATGTTGTTTGTAAAGTGGGCAACAAAATTAAGTGTCTGCTCTTCTACTGCAATATTAATAGCTGACATACCAACTAGGGAAGATTAAAAGCAACTAAAGGAGATCAAGAGGTAAAAATTATAGCCCTGAGGTGAAGGGCAACAAAACTTTCTCCAGGTTTTGGGTATGCTTAACTGACCTCTAAGAAATGGAGGAAATTTAATATGACATTAAGTCTAAAGGGAGGGAATGTTTTATTTCTAAGGTAAAAGCTGTTTTTCTTCCCCTCCCCCCCAAAAAAAGGGAATTTTTCCAATTATAAAGTCACCTGAGCTTACTGTAAAAATACAAAAATTAATGAAAATATATAAAAACTAAAAAGCTCATATAATTTACTTTTTTTTGGTGATCCTACCATATTGAATAATTCTGTTAACAGTTTGTGTATATAGCCACAGACTAGTTTTAAGCATGTGTACATATTCACATAAGTTTATATAAGTAGATACTCTCAAAATAAAAGATAGGATTATATTACAGGTACTGATCTATAACTTATTTAATAGCTATTTACTGTTTGTGAAGAAAAATATATAGCTGTGTTATCTTTTTTCTTTAAGCTGTGTGTTATCTTTTTTACGAACTGCAGTGTTCCATTGTTTGATTTACAAATTTGTAAATGATGCACATTTAGGTTCTTTCCAAATCTTACTATTTATACAATTACTATTTTAAACATCTTTGTTCATATATACCTTTTTACTTAATAACTTCCTTATGGTAAATTCCTGGAAGTGGAATTATGAAATCATAGAACATACACATTAAAAACTGTTATATATTTTGAAAAAATGCCTTCTAGAAAGGCCTGTGTGGTTTACCAACAATGTATATATGTCAATTTCCCCACCCCCTTGCCAGCACTATTAATCTTTTGAGTCACTGCATTCTGATTTTGAAAGATATCTGAGACTTTAGTGACCTTATGTTTTATATTTAAATCTTTATTGAATTTTTTTCACATATATGGTATGAAGTAGGGATAGAATGATTTCCCCCCCAAATAGTATGTTAAGTGCTTAGAAGAGATTTAAAAGAGGAAAAATGCAAGCTTATTACACTGAAAAGAGAATTCCCTATAGGTGAGGAATTTAATTGTGGGTCAGCTACTAAAATGAAAGAATATGTGTGCCTAGGGCCTCGATGTGTGCTACAAAAATAAATACCATCCTCTGTAGTTTGGATAGTCCCTTTTCTGTCTCTAATGACTGTTTTTCAGTTACTTATATGGGCATTTCTATTAAAATCTGTCCTAAATACTGTTAATTGCTTTGAACTATAATATAACCTACTTACTGACCTGTATTATTTGCTGAAATCATTAAAAATAGAAGTTAGATGATAGTGACAAGCATTCAAATCTCTTACTGTAAGCTTCTTAAAGTACTTTCATTGTAATAAATTAATTGCTTGAAAGCAAATTCACAGAAGTAGGTTTGGGGACAGAACCAAATCATACCTGTTTTTGAAATTTAGCAATAGGCCCACTTCAGGAAAGAAGCACTTAAAACAAATTTTTACACCTTGTGAGTAAGATGAAAACATCTTACTCATTCTGTTATATTGTGCTTCATTTTTTTCTTTCCTCTTGGGAGAATTCTTGGTACATTTATGATTGGAAAAGACAGGGAAACTTGAATAATTGAGCAGTAAATTGCTTTCTTTTCATGGGCATCACTTTTTTTTTTCATTCCCCAGAAAGAATAGTATCTCAAACCCTTTTCTATTAGATGTCATATAAAAACCAAACCATATGTATTTGTATACCTTCTCTTTTTCTAGTAATGAATTCCTCTCCCTTTCTTGCCCTCAACTGAGACAGAAAAGGAAAGCTGGGTAGTTTTGATGAAATTGTGGTGTCTAATAGAGTTGTGTCTTTTGCTTAGTAGCCATAATCAAATCCATAGGACATATAGGGCTTTGGAATTGGATTTCCTGGGTTCACATCCTGATTATGTTACCCCTCTCAATCAACTGCTTATTTGCACAATTTATTCCACTTCCTAGGATTATTGTGGAAATTAAGTGCAGTAATACACAAAGCACTCAGCAGCATACCTTGTATTAAATGCTTATAAAATTGAAGCACTTTTATATTATGTGTTAAATGTTTGTGTGGGTTTTTTTTTTTTTTTTATGACTATTACTCAAGTTTATCCTCAAAGTGGGTTGCTTTTTAAATTTTGTATGTGGAGTCAGGATTGGGTGGCTGCTAACAGAAAATTCTATGTGGTTGTGGTTTAAGCAACAATGGTTTATTGTGTCATAAGAGAAGTCTGAATTAGGTACTCCAGGTCAGGTGTTGTAAACTTTATGGAGTCAATCAAAAAAAGAAGAGGTTCTTCTGTCTTTCTGAAGATTGCTTGGTCTAAGATGGCTATTAGAACTTCAGCTATCATGTTTGAGTTGAAGGATAGAAGAGAAAATAGAAAATAATTCCTCCTTGCTATTCTCTTTTTCCTTTATAACTAATACTGCCCAGAATTTTTTCTTTAAATTCAGGTAACATTGGTTTACAATGATTTAGAGTTACAGCATTACACTGTTTGAAATTTATGTTACCATATCATACCTACCACCAAGGTACTCATAGTCCACTGGGCCCCCTCCAAACCCTGCTTTCCATCTTCATCTCTGTAGCCTTAGTTTATAGTTCTAGGGTTTCAAGTTGGTTTGGTTCTGTCTGACCCTGTGTTTTATTTCTTTATATGCCACTTATAAGTGAACCTATCTGGCTTTTGTCTTTTTCCTTCCCACTTACATCAGGTAGCTCAATCCCCTCCAGTAACTTCATTTCTGTTGTCACAGTTGGCAGGATTTCACTTTTTTTTTTAAGCTGAGTATTTCATTTTGTATATATACACACCGCATCTTAATCCACTCATCAGTCCTTGAGCACTTAGGTTGTTTCTCTACTTAATTGTTATAAATAGTGCTGCAACGAGTAAACAGTGCTGAAACGAGTGCATATATCTCTTCAAATTAGCATTTTTAGGGCAGATACCTACGAGTGGAATTGCTGGGTCACATGGCAGGTGTATTTTTAATGTTTTCAGAAACCTCCTCACTCTTTTCCATAGGGACTAGACCAGTCTACATTTCTACCAATAGTGAAAATGGGTTCCTTTTTCTCTATATCCTCACAAACATCTGTTATTTCTGGTGCTTTTGATTTGGGCCATTCTAAGTAATGATGAACATTTTCTAACATGCCTATAGGCCATCTGTATGTCTTCTTTGGAGAAGCATCTATTTATTTCTGATACCCATTTTTTTGATTGGGTAATATGTTTTCCTATTGTTGAGTTGTATGAGTTCTTCTTGTTGTAATGATACTTTCTTTTGCTAGGGCGAAATTTTTCCTTTGTTGTAGTTCCATTTATTTATATTTTTTGTTACTCTTGCCATTAGAGACTGATCTATGAAAACATCACTGAAGCCAGTGTCATGGGGTGTTCTGCTTGGGTTTTCTTCCATGTATCTCCAACTTTGAGGTAGTAATATTTTATGGCTTCAGGTCTTATATCCAAGTCTATAATTTGATTTAGTTTAATTTTTGTATATGGGGTAAAACAGTGGTCTAGTTTCATTCTTTTCCATGTGCTGTCCAGTTTTTCCAACATCATAGAGACTTTCCTTTATCCAGTGTTTCTTGACTTCTTTAATCATAGATTAACTGTCCATATAACGTTGGGTTTTTTTCTGGTCTCAACTCTGTCCCATCATCTGTATGTCTGTATTTATTCCAGCACCATAATGTTCTTTTTTCTTTCAGGTTTTTATGAATTTAATTATAGTAGGATTTAGAGTCTTACTAATATACAAATTTATTTTTTACAAATAAAATTTATTCTTTACCATTTTGTATATCCTTGGTACATACTGTCTATATATTTATAAGCCTAGCACTACGTTGTTGTAATTATTACTTTAAATAATTTCATATTTATTCAGGTAGCTCAGAGATGGAGATCAGAAATATAAAGTATATAAGTATACTTTATATAAAATGTCTGTCAAGCGTTTTCTATCTAAACCTTCTTACTTATCCCTTCCAGTTTTCTTCATTTGCTTCTCTAGATTTGAGGTGTTATTTGTTGTTGTTTTTGATTTTTTTTATATTAAGTTATATTTGGTTTATAGTCCTGTATATGATTTAGGGGTATAGGTGCTTATCTTTTCAGATGTATGTTACCATAGCACACCCACCACCAAAGCATCCATTATTCTCCAACAGTCTATTGGACCCCTCCTCCCTTAGTTGCCCAACATCCATGCTTTCATTTCTTACTCCAATACAATTGTACCTCTATTCACCTGTGTTGTTCTGTTAAGAGGCACCATAACATTTTGATTACTATGCCTTTGTGGTATAGTTTGAATCCTGGGACTATGATACTGCCATTATTTGTTTTTTCATTATTTGTCCTGTGGCTATTCAGGGTCTTTTTGTGGTCCCATACAAATTTCAGTAATGTGTGTTCTGTTTCTTTAAAGAATACAATTAAAACCTTGATAGTGATTACATTGACTCTTTCTGTATATTGCTTTGGATAAGATGACCATATTAATAATTATGCTAATTCTTCCAAACTGTAACTAGAGACTATCTTTCCATTTCTTTGTGTCTTCTCTTTCTTCCAACAATGGCATACAGTTTTTCACTGTATAGGTCCTGTATCACTTTGTTAAATTTACCTCTAGGTATTTAATTCTTTTTGATGCAGTTAATGGGATTGCATTCTTCATTTCTTTTTCTTCTAGCTTCTGTTTGCCTATAGGAACACAACTAATTTTTGTAAACTGAACCCAGAAATCACTTACATTTTCATTTACATTTTATTATATATATCTTAATAAGATATGTATATTATCAGAGCTTATAGCCACTTCAAATAAATGAGATTCTGTAACCAGTGAAGAAAGGGAGAATGGATATTGAATGGTACTCATTGGTCCCTGTCATAACCTATTTCTTACTGGCAAGAACAGCCAGGAAAATGCTAATGTGATACTGGATTATAAACTTGGAAGTGTTTTTTTGTGATCTTTCTATTATAAGGGAACTTATAATAGAGGAATTTCAGTTGTACTGATTTCATGTAAATATCAAAATATTTCTGAGTACAGGGTATTCCAAGGTGGCCCAAGGGGTTAAGTCACAGCACCTTGAAGCTGTCTGTGGCCACTGCAATATGAGTTCAATCCCCGGCCAGGGAGGTGACCCACATGGTGCAGCAGGCCTCTCCTGCCTCTCGCTACAGTGTAATTCAGTAGATCAGCCTGTTCTGTTCCCCACTCTGTCTGTGGTGAATCCTCTCAACCCCCACACATCTGGCTTGTACCCCAACTCTTATATGCATAAATAAATAAATCTTGGGGGGGGAAAATTCCATACAGCCAAACATGACCACCCATTTTCGAGGTCTGGAATTGATTAGACTGGAAATCTGCTGATTTTACTTAGGTCTTACTTGTAAGTCATTCAATTTTTGAATTTCTTTTTTTTTCTTTAATTTTTTAAAAAAATATTATTTATGCATACAAGAACTGGAGAACAGGCCAGAGGTGTGTTGGGTGTGTGTGCATGTGTGTGTGTGTGTGAGAGGATTCACCAGAGACAGATTAGGGAGCAGAACAGACAGACTAGCTGAAACACACTGCTGATGGGAGCAGTGGGTCTGGTGGGAGAGGTGTGCTGCGCTATGTGGGTCCCAACCCTGGCCGGAGGCAGGGATCGAACTCATGCTGCAGTGGCTGTGGTTTGCTTCATAGTGGTTACTTTACCCATTGCACCACCAGGGAGGCCCCAACTTTTGAATTTCAGTGGGAGTGGATATTCAGAAGCCCTAAGTATTTGATGCACTAATTCATAGCTTTCTTTATAGATATATGGCAGTGTATGGGAGAAACTACACCGGGCCTTTGCCATTTGGAGTGGCTTTGGTATGACCCTAACTGGTGTTCACACTTGTGGAGATTACATGTTCAGTGGTCACACGGTTGTTCTAACTATGCTGAATTTCTTTGTCACTGAATGTAAGTATATCTTTATTATTTCTATAAGTATTAGATAACTAGTTGCATGACTGTGGGAAGTGTGTCAATTTGTATGACTAAGAGAAACAGAAACAGACTAAGAAGCATGTGACTAAGAAGCATTAGAAGGAATGTGGTTTTAAAATGACCTTTCTGTCCTTTTCCCAGATACTCCAAGAAGCTGGAATTTCTTGCACACTTTATCCTGGGTTCTCAACCTCTTTGGAATCTTCTTCATTTTGGCTGCCCATGAACATTATTCCATTGATGTATTTATTGCCTTTTATATCACCACAAGACTCTTTTTGTACTACCATACTCTGGCCAATACTAGAGCATATCAGCAAAGTAGGAGAGCGAGGATTTGGTTTCCTATGTTTTCTTTTTTTGAATGCAATGTTAATGGTACAGTACCTAATGAATATTGTTGGCCATTTTCAAAACCAGCAATAATGAAAAGACTGATTGGATGAAGATCATCTTTGTGTAATGGGTTCATGATTAAATATACAATAGCTGTTGAAAATGAATAACTTTGCTTTCTCCCTCTAGATTGTTCCTGGATGCCTTGCTTTCTGTGTTATATTTTGACAAAGTAGAGTTCCCTGTCATGAGCAAGGCTATGATTACAGAAAGCAAGGAAGAACAATCAAGAGAACCCTTATATATCTGTTTGAACAGGAAGCTTAAGTATATGTTTTCTGCTCCTTCTCTTTAGGCAGACTTAATGTTGTGATTGAAGTTGGCCTGTTGCCCTTATGTGTTGAGTGTTTGCTTATTGAACTTAAGCAAATTAACTTAAGCAATTTTCTGGTTAAAGGATTTTTTTTTTCTAGTAGGATTCTGGTCAAGAAATAATTTTTGAAACTCTAGTTGTCTTCAAAAGAAAAGCCCCAACCATTTGAGTAGTACTTGTGCTCATTTGAACTAATCTTTGTGTCTTTTTTAAAAGTGCAACTCTTAAAATTGATCCATTCGGAACCATTTTTAAGAAAAGCATACTGAATATATGGAACATGTGGAATAAGAAGAGAATACAAGGAACCATTCTTAAGGTGATGAAGTACTAATGATGAAGCCACTGGCATCCTTATTAATACAAACAAAGAGCTGGCATTTTTAACCAAAGATGCAAAAAAAGATTGGAGTTCTAGTTTGTTTTGAATGTTCAGTATGACAATTAGTAGATATTCATGAGGAAAAAATGGTTACATCCACAAGAGTAAAATTGGCTTAATTTTAGTTATGTAGGTACCTGGAATAATTTTGTGCTATAGTTGTTAGACAACATCCCAGTTTTATGCTTCTTTAATGCTGTTATCTAATAATGAGCAAAATAGTGAAGTGTTTACTAAATGTTAAAGTTCTTACATCTTTTTAAATAGGGAGGGATGCATGCAAAGGATATTTTTTTCTCTGAAAAGAAATTTATAACAAGTTACAAGTGTAATATAACTTCAGTTTTTGAAATTTCTCATTCTTGACCATCAGAAGTTAGCCATCAGACATATTTGGATTAAAAAAAAGTTTTGTTGTTTTTAAATTGTGTACATACATTCTTTAGTCTGAATTTGGCAGTCAGAGGTGATATAATTTGGTTGCTGTTTATAACACTAGACATTTAGTACCTCAAGTAATTCGACCTCTGTGATAACATTAGTCACTTTACTTTTAATGATTTTGTATAGTAGTTATGACAGTAAGATGGCAATAGAATTGGAATTAGAACCCCAACTGATACCTACTTGGCATATTAATTATGTAGTTTTTGCATTCTATTTTGAAACAAGGAACCTAGAAGAAGTGCCTGGCATCTTAAGGTCTAAAATCAGACCACATTGCTCTCTATGTGGGTGAAATTTTTTAATTTTGCTTTTGGGTACTCTTCCCACCCCGGTATAAACTACAGAGGAATGAATGGATTGGCAAGAAAGCAATATTATACAAGCAAGTTTTGGCCAGTGCTAAATGATCCCAATTTGGGTTTGCTCTGAACATTGATTTTTATTTCTCATTTGAGAAATGGCACAAGGCAATTCAAGTTATGCCTTTAATCTTATATTTCAGAATCTTACATTGTAAACTGTTGATTCTGTGACATTCTAAGGACAAAAATGCTAACCTTGCAACCTAAGAAACTGTATAATCATGAAGGTTGAAGAATGTTTTCCTCTTAGACTAATTTGTCCCTTGTGGTCAAAAGCTGTTACTGCCAGTTTTCCTAAATGACAGTAAAGGATCTAATTTACTAGATTGAGGCTTTTGAGGAAAGTTTTTTGGGGGAAAAAAATCTGTGACAATATTAATTTCAAGAATGTTAAATACTGAGTGGTTAATGGTAAATTTCTGAAGGTCAATCTTATTTCCTTCATATGGATTCTATTCTAGAATAGACTAAAAAAAAAATTAGCTTTGCAGAGCTATTAAGATTGCCTAACAGCGGACTACAGTAAGGATTGTAAAAAAAAAAAAAAAAAAACACATTGCTTTCTCTTTGGAGAAAAAGGTAAGCTAGATTTTTAATTTATTGTTTTAACTATTTACAAGGCAGTGTTTACATCAATTAATCATCTTCAAGTCTCTTGGAAGTTTGAGACTTTTTTTTTACTATGAAATACGTGTTGCTTTTTTGTATTGTCCAGAAATTTCCAGATTTTGTCTTTGTGGGTTTTTTTGTTGTTGTTTTAAAATCTAAACCACAGTCAAGGTAGCATTTACATTTACATTTTGGGTGTGAATGTGACTAGGTAGTGAAGCTCCATGCCTTAGATCTACATATTTTTTACCTTGTATTAGATTCTACAGTTCCAGATGTGAGCAGCTTACAGCATTAAACATGGAGTTCTTAACATAGAAGTAACCAAGATAGTTTGGTTTAGAATACAAACTGGTAGTTTTATTGAAAGCCCTTGATTAAAATCCATAGAAAATAAACCTTTTCTATGTTTCTGGGGGCAGTATTGCCTTTTTGTTTTTTTTTTTTTTTTTTTGAAGTTCATGCAAGGTAATGTTACTCAAGGATAATTGAAGTCTATAAGGGGTAAAAGGTTTTTTAAGAAGGTAAGATTTCTGTTAACACTAAAATTTTTTGGACAAATGGATTTTGGCTATACTTCAGAATTCTCAATGTAGATATCATCTCCATGGTTCTCTGGCCAGATTGCTAGGATAAAAGTACAACTTCCATATGCTGGGTTTGTTTATTTAGTATCTTTTTTAAGTCACAAAACAGTGAGTTTAATCTTAGAAATAGTCATTTAAGTAAGTGTGAACTGTTGACAAGGGAAAAGACCCACTGAGTGAGAGACCTGCTGGTTTGTGTCATTCTGATACTGTATGGCACATTCTTTTGTGTCCAGTACATGTCTGAGGGTTGTCCCTTAGAGTTCTAAATATCTTTTAACTTTTAAATTGAGAACAGAGTTTCCAAATCCTTTTGTTCCTGATATGAAACAATATGTTTTAGAGACAGACATCTTTTTTGAGAGTGTTATTCATATATTCAAAGTCATTCATAACACTAACCTGTTTTGAATATAGTCAGCAAAAAGCAGTTTCATCATTAATTTCATATGAACTTTTTTCAGAATAACCATATTTTTATTTAAATTCTGATATAATTAATCCTTTTGTAGTCTCTTTTTGTACTTGTTATCCCTTTTTAAAAGTAATATTCATTTGTCAGTTATTTATGATATTCAGGCATTTAAGATAAGAAAACTTTGAGAATAGTCCATTTGCTGTCTTAAACAGTATTGCTTTCATTTGTATAGTTTCAAAGCCAAGAAAGTAATTTTAAGCAATTGTCACTTTGGTAATTTTACTTGATAATTAAGACAGTTTTTGCATTTGTAAAAAGTTTAACCCAAATTGTCCCTTATACCACTGTAGAGAAGAATTGTTAGTAAAATCAAAAGTCCAAGCTTTGGGTGACCAGTAAAAAAGGAAAGAGGTTGAGATTTTTTTCTCTCTAAGTATCTTTGAATGACTAAAAAATTACTATGGAAGTAGACTTTAATCCCCCTCTCAGTGACTGGCATCAATTTCAAGTAACTAAATGTGGTATATTACTTTACATTAAGTTTAATAAAAATATCTATGAAATCTATAAGCCATATTTCATCTATTAATAAAGTTGGTTTTTAGAATATGTTCTACCCTAAATTAACCAAAGGATTTTTTATTCAGTGTAGTCTATGTGTTTAAACATATGGGAGCTTTGTGCCTCATAGGGAGGGAGAATGAATACTGTTCATTTCATTGTTCTTTCAGGCATATTTCAATCTGAACTACTGGGTTGTCTTAACATAGCCAAACAATGTTATCCGTCAGTCATATCATCTTAAAAATGCCTAATTTTAACAATTGTTAAATCAGAGAATGTAGATTGTTAGGACATTGATGTATTTCTGACATGGAATAAAGGAAGTAGGAACTGGTACTCTACTGGGAGAAGTAAATTCCCTTGGGTTAAAGTGGGCATGTTTTGTTCTATGAATTCTACCTAATTGTCACCCTATCCACAGAGAAACTAGTATTACTTGAAGATGTGAAAGAAAGTTCCTGTGGTAGCCATACCTTGAAGCACAGTATTGTATATAAGTAAATGCCTTGATTCTAAATTAAATCCAGATTTAACTAATATATATTATTTTATATCTTTGTTGTATTAAAATGTTTAAAAACACTAAAAATAAAACATTTGAAAGTTGGGTTGCAGTCTCTTATTTAATGTCTTTGTATTATTAATGTAGATGGTTTGTTTTTCATATAGTGAAACTTTGTTTTTAGATGATTGTACCCTGTAATTTTAAATCCTAATGTGGTCATTAGTCCCTGACATTTACTGATTTTTGTTGTCCTTTAGGCTGGACATTTGTTCTTTCCCCTCCCTCTAAACTAAAAAGCTAAATGACCCTCCTGTGGGCATTGAATAAATACAGTTTAAGTTTGAGAAGGAGGGAAAGGAAGCAAATAGCTACTTATTCATGGACATAACATGAGTTTGTTGGTTTGTTTTTGGTCTACTGTAATTGTAGATTATAAAGGAATATTATATCATCCTGCCAGGTAGATTTGAAGAAGGAAGAGAACAGTTGTTAGAGGTACGCCCAGCAACCCAGAACCATGGAGTAGTTAGGCCATGGAGCACTGTCACAGGTGGAGTAGTTAGGCCATGGAGCACTGTCACAGGTGGAGTAGTTAGGCCATGGAGCACTGTCACAGGCAGAGTAGTTAGGCCATGGAGCACTGTCACAAGTGGAGTAGTTAGGCCATGGAGCACTTTCACAGGTGGAGTAGCTAGACCATGGAGCACTGTCACAGGTGCAGGACCATAGGCACTGAATCCGCAATTGAGCTTGTCTTCATGATCATTAATCGCAGCAACTCTGGTACTGATCACAGCTGCTGTTGTTCATCATGGGAAAGAAAAGTTCAGAACAGACCTAGAAGCTATCTGGGAACCTAGATAAGAGTTTAATCAGATTTACTGGTTAATTGGGTCTTCTTCCAGTTCCAGTTACTCTTTTGTGTAAAATGGGGGGTGGGGAGATATACCTACTTAATAGTTATATTAAGAGCCAGATTATGATAGTACTGTGGCCTAGCTGGCTCAGTACCTAATTCATAATATTGAAATATTAATTGAATTTAAAGTCACTGAATATATAGGGCCTGTGACCCCAAGAATTAATTATCTGTATCTGGGAAGAGGACAGAAAAAGGATCATATTCTGTAGTGAAATAGACCATTAGTTTTAAAAATTCCTGGCTGAATATTTTAGGAATATGGGAAGGGATTGGGACTTAGCATTTTCATCTGGTGCTTGTGTTTTACATATTTGACTTTCCTTTTTCCATTGAAAAGGATATTTGAGGATAGAGGAAGAAAATGCTTATAAACCATTGAGTTAACAGTCAGGTTTACTGTATTCATTTAGTGGTAGCTAATGAGAGGGTGGGCTCACTGGGAACTGAGGGATCCAAGAAAAGTCCACTAAGCATGTGAAACTTGAACGGAGCTCTGCCTGAAGAAAAAGTAATAAGGAAAGTGGAAGCACTGGGAATGCCTTTTGCCTTTTGCAAGTGTCTAAATTGTGGGAGCAGGTATAAGTTCTGTTTAACAGGCATTGATAAAATGTAAAAGCATAAGTCAAAACAGGATGATGGTGGAAAGTATATAACATTAAGCTAGAAATAAAGGGAAGGCTAGAAGCCCCAAGATAGTATATGAAGGAACTAGGAGGTTGTAAGAGGTCTTTGCCCTCAGTAGAGGAAGGTAAAGACACCAAGAAAATAAACTGTTAACTGCTACTGGTTGACTTAATATAAATCTAGGTTTGTTACACTTTTTTTTTTTAAGATTTATTTATGCAAATAAGCTGGGGAGTGGGTGAGAGGATTCATCAGAGACAGAGTGGAAAGCGGAAAAGGCAGATGAACTGAAATATACTGCTGAGGGAAGCAGTAGGCAAGGCAGGAGAGATCTGTGGCCGTGTAGGTCCCCTCCCTAGCCAGGGATACAACTCGTGCTGCAGTGACTGCGGGATCCCCACAGTGTGGCGTTCAACCTCTTGTGCCACCAGGGAGGCCCCCTAGGTTTGTTAATACTCTGCATCTAAAATCATCTCTCTTTGTGGCTATGCACCTGAGCTATTTGTTGAATTGTTAAACTGAGGCATGAAAGGGAGTGTGAGCTGGCTTTGGGGAAGACCTGAGAAAAATAGAATACTTCAGAGTAGCTTAGTTACCACCTTCAACTGTATCTTTGTAAAAAGAGAATCAAGGCCTGCCTGGTGGCCTAGGGGTTAAGTCTCTTCAATCTCACCACTATGGCTTGGTTTTGATCCCCTGCCAGGGAGCTAACCCACATGGTACAGCAGACTTCTCCTGTCTTGCCTACTGTTCCCCTCAGCAGTGTGTTTCAGTAGATCTGCCTGTTTGTTCTGCTCCCCATTCTATCTCTGGTGAATCCTCTCACCACCCTGGACTCTGGCCTGTACCCCAGCTCTTGTGTGCATAAATAAATAAATCTTTAAAAAAAAAAAAACCTGGGTCTCAATGTAAAGAGAATATTTAATGGTTTTTTGAAACATTCAGCAGTAGCTGTCATCAATAAGAGGTCAGAGTACATGAAATTTGAATCTGTTTTTCCACAAAGGCTGATTTTAGGGGCTTGGCTGAAGTACATTTTGGCAGTAGTTTAATTTGAAGGACTTCAACACAGTTGAATTCTCATATGCAGAAATTTGAGAAGTTCAACTGTCCACTGAAGAGTCTGAATTTTCTTCACTATTGTGTTAACAGTAGTTGATACAAGTTGACTCTTAGTATCTTCTAAAGAAGTTAACTAGATTTTAGTGAATAGTTATGAATGTGCTAACAAACTATATACTGAAAACTTCAACCTCTACCATTGTGCCCCAGGCCTTTACTTCTCCTTCCAAGAAGTAACTTTTTTTTTTAAAGATTTATTTATGCATACAAGAGCTGGGGTACAGGCCAGATCCCAGGGCAGTGAGAGGATTCACCAGAGATAGAATGGGGAGCAGAACAGGCAGACCGACAGAAACACAATGCTGAGGGGAGCAGTAGGGGAGGCAGGAGTGGTCTGCTGTGCCATCTGGGTCCCCTGCCCCAGCCAGTGGCAGGGATTGAACTCATGCTGCAGTTTGCTTCATGGTGCGTTGCGTAACCCACTGTGCCACCAGGGAGGCCCCAAAGCAACTATTTTTAACCAGTGTTTTTCTAGTGAGATATTCTAGGTATATATAAAGTATATTTTTATTCAATATTATTTTACACAGTATACAGTATATACTTGTATATAGAACATACTTTAGTTGAATAAGGTAGGTTTATTGTCTGTTGCAGTAAGGGGAGAACACACACCATGGGGCACATCTCAGTTGGAGGGTGGGGAAAGAACATTTTTTGGCAGTTTGGATTTATGTTAGGTCCTTTGGAGGGCGGTTTAAGGGAGTGTGAATTTGCTCAGAATTGGGAGCTTTCAGGATGTTGGGGCGATTCTGTTGTTCAGTATCTAAGTCTTTAGGACAGGAAGAATGAATAAAGCAATCATATTAGCCAAGATGGAGGGATGTTGTTATTGTGTTTTCAGTAATGTTTACTCGAGTTTTAGTCTCTTTAGCAGTGATTACTGAATAGTCTTGTTTTTGTAGTGGTCTGTTACGCTCAATAGATCTTCTTGTCTGATGTTGATACTCTGTGAGAACATCATTTTTTTATGTTTGTCAGTAAACAATAAGGCTTAGCTGTGCATACCAGGCCAGCTTGAGCAACACTAGTTTCTAGTTTAATGGTTTGAGAGCTGCTGCTTTCTCATATACTGCATTAATCTTTCCATGTATGTACAAAAAGAATGAGATTTGTTTCATTCTTGTTTCTTTGATTTTTTTCACTTTGTAAAGTATTTTCCTTTCTTTCTTATTCATGGCAGTAAGCTGTCCCATTGTGTAAGGTGAAGTTGTTGGATAAAAGGTTTTGTGCATTTTTTTTTCTCATTCCTGTCTCATTTTGTGCATTTAAAATTTTGTTGTCAGAGTGACCTCATTAGTTGTATCATTTTGTTCTACCACTAGCAATGTGTGAATTTGCCTTTCACACTACTTCCAAAATGATGTATTACTAAACTTTCCTATTTTTGCTAATTTGCAAGTGGTATCTTACTCCTTTTCTATGTAAATTAGCTGCATTAATGTTCTCTTAAAGATTTGTTTATGCATATAAGAACTTTTTTCTTAAAGATTTATTTATGGGCTGGGCCTCCCTGGTAGCGCAGTGGGTTAAGCAACACACTATGAACCAAACTGCAGCCACTGCAGCACGAGTTCGATCCCTGCTGCCAGGGAGGGGACCCACCTGGTGTAGCAGACCTCTCCTGCTGTGCCCACTGCTCCCCTCTGCAGTGTGTTTCAGTCAGTCTGCCTGTTCTGCTCCCTGCTCTCTGTGGTGAATCCTCTCACCCCACACACACACCTCTGGCCTGTACCCCAGTGCTTGTATGCATAAATAAATAAACCTTTATAAAAAAAGATTTATTTATGGGGCCTCTCTGGTGGCTTAAGGGGTTAAGCACGGCACTATGAAGCAACTGCAGCCACTGCAGTACAAGTTCGATCCCTGCCGCAGGCCAGGGAGGGGACCCACATGGCGCAGGCAGACCTCTCCTGCCTTGCCCACTGCTCCCCTCAGCAGTATTTCAGTCCATTTGCCTGTTCTGCTCCCCACTCTGTCTCTGGTGAATCCTCTCACCACCCACACCTCTGGCCTATACCCCAGCTCTTGTATGCATAAATAAATAAATCTTTTTAAAAAAATTTTTCTTTTACTGGGGGCCATGCTACTCTTGCTCAGTGACAAAAGTCTGGCATGAGGGACAACCCTGAAAAATCAGGAGCTCCAAAGCTGGCCCCTGCCTGATATCCGCTGTTCTGGCTGATATTCCTGTCACCATCTTGTAAAGGCATATTAAGTGCTAATTGGAAATTTCCCACAGGGGGAGGGCAGTTTTAAAATTGACTGTTTTACTAAACAAATGAAATAACTGGTTGCTGAACAACTTTGATGACGAACCATTGGATTCCTGATAGGTTGGAGTTAGTGGCTCCTATTGGTGATGGAATGGTAAGGAGTGGATATAGTTTGGGATTTCATTTTAACATTTCCTTTTGCATGGGGCCTGTGGTGGAAAGGCTAGTTCATTGTGATGGAGCTGGGTTCTTACATCTGCCTCAGTGTTTGGTATATGGATGGATACATGTTGTTTTGCACCAGGCCTAAGAAAATGTAACGAATGTTGTTCTCAAAAACCTGTTTTTGCACGGGGCTGGGGCCTGAAGGTCCCCTGTTTTTCCTAAAAAATGTTACAAATGATGTTTTCCCTGCTTTCCTGTTTCTTTGTGTAGAGTATAAATAAAGAACTGCTGAGCCTCTCAGTGGAAGATGTAAGATGTTGGCACCATAGAGTGTCTGTGTTTTCTAGTCCCCTCCCTTTCCCTATACATTCATCTCCCATGCTGTCTCATCCTGTGGGGACCCTGGTTCATTGCTGCAGCTGGGCTGTGGCGTGGTTTTTTTTTTTAAAAGATTTATTTATGCATAGAAGAACTGGGGTGTAGACCAGAAATATGGGAGGTGAGAGGATTCACCAGAGACAGTGGGGAGCAGAACAGGAGGATCTACTGAAATAACACTGCTAAGGGGAGCAGCAGGTGAGACAGGAGAGGTCTGCTGCGCCATATATGAGTTAACTCCCTGGTTGGAGTTGTAACTCATGCTGCAGTGGCTGGTGATAGCTTAATAGTGGTGAGACTTTAACCTTTGTGCCACCAGGGAAGCCCCATATTATTATTTTTTTTTAAATATAATGGAATGGTAGAATGGCAACTTTATTGGTATGCGAATCTTTCTAGTGAACTAACTGAATTGCAGATGATAAGATTTGAATGGGAAAAGGAAGGTGATTTAGCAAATTGAGAGTTTTTCCTCCTATTTTATCTATACCATAGATTCTTAAGTTGACTGTCTTTTCCATTGGAGTGAGTCACTTTTTTTCTGATAATTGTCTTCCTTAGCATTCCTCCTGCCTTAGGAGGCTAAGTCCTATCTTGTCAAGTGAAAGTCTCAGTTGTTTGCTCTATTTTGTAGTTCTTGTAAAGGGCAAATGCTAATACTGTGTCCCTGTCAGCAGCTGCTACTAACCCTCACATCACCTATGAGACATTCCAAGGATCCAGATTTATCTAAGATACAAGAATCTATTGTAGATGTGTTGTACTTGAAAGATGTGTGGAAGATGGGGAAAACTATTATTATTGAACATTTGTTGAGCACCTACTCTATGTCATGCATTTAAGCACTGGTACTTTTGTGGTAAACAAAATGGTCGCTTTCCTCAGGAAGCTTGCTTTTAGGCAATGAACAAATATATGAGAAAGAAAAAAGTACCCCTGACAGCTATCAGCTAGCAACTGGCTTAGTTCTAGTTACAGTGGTGTTTCCTTTCTGAACAATTAAATAATGTTCATTTTGTAGAATATCACTATTAGATAAGAACTCTGCGTAACTGGTGGGCCCATACCATCTTCATTTGTAATGAGGCCTGCACAGACACTATGCAACATGAAAATAACCATATACCCCTCTTGTGAATAATAATTATTTTTTTGCCTTCTTCATAAAAACTAAGATACTGAATTGCCCCAGCTTTGTGAAAACTTCAAATACAGACAAGCATTCCGCTTTCTTGTTTTCTCGAACTCTGAAAGCTCACCCTACACATGCCCAAGTCCTGTATCAGCCCCTCCTAACCATCTCACTGAAAATTCTCCACTTCCCTCCATGGTGTCCAGTCACTTGCTACAACAAGTTTAATATAAGAAATGAATTATTGTATACACCTGGTGATCTTTAGCTCTCCTACTCTTCTTCATGGTGTTTAGTCATTGCAACAAGTTAAATATAAAAAATTATTGTATACTCCTGGTGATCTTCAGCTGGTGGGAATTGGCATTTTAGGTAAGCCAGAAATACTCTGATAAATACAAAGTAGAAAACAGATAAAAGGATAGAGTATGAAAAGGAGCACTGACTGCCTGACAGCACTAAAAGGCTTTCTGCGGAGGTAGCATTTGAGCAGAGACCTGAATGGAGTGAGGGAGGAAACCACATGGCTATCTCTAGAAGTTGAAGAAACAGCAAATGTACTGGCCTCTACAATAGGCTTGGCATGTTCTACAATAAGAGGCTGGTTTGTCTTAAGGGTGAGCAAAGGGGAGGGTGATTAGAAATTGCATTTAAAGGACTTCAATGATGCAGGCCTCATATTTCCTGGTAAAGATTAGATTTTGTTTGAAGTGTCATGGGAAGCCTTTGAGGGATTGGCTTTGTGTAGGGGAATGGAATCTTCATCCCACATCCTAGCTGTGTCCAGAATGACAATACCTTTAGGCTAAAGTGGAAAAGCCCAGCTTTTTATATGGGGCAACTTTATGGCCTTGTATAATGTTTTGTCACTGAAAGTTTCATCAAGCTCTTCTGGGTCCCTCATAAGGATCCAGGAGGAATGAAGGATATCCAAGGAAATAAAAACCTCTCCTGAATTTCATGACAGAATGGAGTCAACAGATGCTGCAGTGGAAGAGGCAGCAGTGGATAGAATAAGATTTTTCTTAAATTTTTCACTTGAAGGAGAAATCCATTGACTGGTCAACTAAATTTATGCTGGTCGCTGCAAATGGGCACCAGCAGAGGGTGCTATAAACCTCTAGCAGCCTGTGTGAATTTTGCCACTAGGCACAGAATGAGCTGTGGAAGTTGCTGCTCTGAAAAAAAGTATAATGTGCACATCAGAATTACCTGGCTTGTTAGAACACATTGCTAGATCCTAGCTCCTGAGTGTGTTACAGTCTCGAAGGGAGGAATTTTCATTTCTGTCAGGTTCCCAGGCGATGCTCATGCTCCCAGTCAGGTTGGTTCACTATCTAGAGGTGACTGGCTTCCACATCTTTGGCACCCTCCCCAAGGGCATTTCAGAAGGCTAGAGTAAGAGTGCAATTGTTCACAAAGCTACCTAGTTATCCCCCTTCTCCAGATGCTAATGAAAGTATTCTGTAAACTGTAAAACTATACAATTGATTGATGCAAACATGTCTTAGGTTTTTTAACTTCTCCATTCTTTTAATTTTGGTTTCCAATAGTATATTACCAGTATACAGAAATATAATTAATTTTGGACAATGACCTTTTACCCTGTGACATTGTCAAAGTTATGTTCCAAAAGTGCTTTAGATTCCTTAGGATTTTTTGCATAGTTCTAGACGGTCTCATCTGTGAATGGGGACAGTTTTGTCCTCTCATTTCATCTTCAATTCTTTATCTCTGGTGGTCAGAACAAGATAAGCTGACCCCATTCTGTCATGACATTCAGGAGCAAATAACCAGTGCACAGTGCAGTTGATGGAATTCTGAATCCAGGATTCTCAGGGGAAAAATATTTGAGATAAGACACTGGCCCTGAAATGAAAGAGACCTAGCCTTCATGAAATAGTTCATTCTCATGGGCCAGAGCTAAAATGTAGAACCCTCACTGGATCCTACACTGGAGAGTTTTGGTTCCAGTCAGGAGTGAAGAGTCTGGCCTTTAGCACAATCCTGCCACCCTGAGCCAGGAGTTTGTAAGTGATCCAAGTATTTGAGTATAGCTCTTCGAGGACTCCTGGATTAGCTGTTGGAGTGGACCAGGGCTTAGCAGAGGTGAAGGTGGCTCTCACAACATTAGATAGGTCACGAGTTTCAGCAGCTGCATGCTCACAGATGGCTCTGACAGGTTAGGTTGTAGTCTAGTAGCAGGGGACAGGAGATGTGCCCTTTCCTGGACAGTAATGGGAGTAAATGGCATCTGGGGCAGTATAATGTGCTTGTATTCTCTCCCTGCATACTTCTGGTGTCTTCATACATTGACACTGGGTGTGTGACCTCCCTTAGCCCTCCCTTTACCAAACCTTTTTCTTGGGGACTAACTTCTTGGGTCTGTTTACTAAGCTGCTTCATTCTCTACTTCTAAACCTAAAGGCAACCATCTCCTCAAGAAAAGTATCAGCATGTTGCCAAGGAATAGAGGAAGAATATATCGGCATGTCTTAAATATACATTTTCTTTTTTCCCCCAAAGATTTATTTATGCATACAAGGACTGAGGTACAGGATAGAGGAGTGAGGGGTAAGAGGATTCACCAGAGATAGAGTGGGGAGCAGAGCAGGCAAATCTACTGAAGTATACTGCTGAGGGGAGCAGCGGGTAGGTGGGACAGGAGAGGTCTGCTGTGCCATGTGGGATAGCTCCCTGGCCAGGGATTGAACTCAAGGCAATGGCTGGCGATAGCTTGATAGCGCTGTGTCTTTAACCTTTGTGCCACTAGGAAGGCTCCAAATACACTACATTTTCATTTCCCCAGCCATAGGGAAGCATATTCTATAGTAAATTCAAAATTGGTACTGCCTTTGATCTCCCACTCTAGGCTCCACCTGTCACCCTTTATAAGTCCTCCTGTTAGGAAATTCATTTAAGATAGCAGTGACTTGAGGGCCTCCCTGGTGGTGCAGTGGGTTAAGCAACGCATTATGAAGCAAACCACAGCCACTGCAGCACGAGTTCGATCCCTGCTGCCGGCCAGGGAGGGGACCCACATGGCGCAGCAGACCTCTCCTGCTGTGCCCGC
>JAGFMF010012072.1:1095345-1108977 GCA_019455555.1 Galemys pyrenaicus | reverse complement strand
ACACTGCTGAGGGGAGCAGTAGGTGAGGCAGGAGAGGTCTGCTGAGCCATGTGGGTCCCTTCCCCGGCCAGGGATAGAACTTGCACTGTAGAGGCTGGGAAGTCCCATAGTGCAGTGCTCAACCCCTTGCGCCACCAGGTAGGCCCTTTGTGGAACACTTAAAGAGGACACTACTTTGGACCATCTGTTCCTAATCAAATCCATTGACAAAGATAGTTGCCTTCAAATTTTCTGCCTTTTAAATTTGTGAGGGCATGAGCTCCACAATGCAGATAAAAGAAGGAGGAAGGAAGCTGCCACAGGCCAGCTGCGGCAATGAATCATGGTCCCCACATGATGAGTCAGGGTCGGCGATGAATGTATAGGGAAAGGGGACAAGAAAACCTGACACTCTTTCTATGGTGCCAACATCTTACACCTTCCTCTGACATCTTCCACTGAGAGGCTCAGCAGTTCTTTATTTATACTCTACACACAAGAAGCAGGAAAGCAGGGAAACATCATTTGTAACATTTTTTAGAAAAAACAGGGGACCTTCAGGCCCCAGCCCTGTGCAAAAACATGTTTTTGAGAACAACAGAACAACATTCGTTACATTTTCTTAGGACTGGTGCAAAACAACAGGTTTATGCCAAGTAGGTGCACAACAACATGTATCCATCCACATACTAAACATTGAGGCAGATGTAATAACCCAGCTCCATCTCAATCAACTAGCCCTTTCACCACAGGGCCCAAGCAAAAAAGGAAATATTAAAATTAAACCCCAAACTATATCTGTTCCTTACCATTCCATCCCCAAAAGGAGCCACTAACCCCAACCTATATGGAATCCAATAGTTCATCTTCAAAACTGCCCAGCGACCAGTTATTTCGTTTGTTTAGTAAAACAGTCAATCTTAAAACTGCCCTCGCCCTGTGGGAAATTTCCAATTAGCACTTAATATGCCTTTACAAGATGCTGACAGTAATATCAGCCAAAACAGCAGAGATCCGGCAGGGTCCAGCTTTGGAGGTGTCCCTCATGCTGGACTTTTGTCACTCAGCATGAGTAGCATGGCCCCCGGCAGGAAGCCAGCTTCTGTAGACCTGTCACTGCTAAAAATCTCATGACTCACATCCCAAAGCTGCTTGCATCTATGGTGTGGCTTCCCTCAGTCTCTGGGCCTGTTGTGGGAAGCATTGAAAGGAGGGTGAGAGAGTTCCAAGGCCTGAGAAAGTCATGAGGGCAGGTTGGCAGGCAGCTGCCTGGACACTCAGTACAAAGGGAAGCTGAGGAGGAAACCAGAGGGACAATGAACTATTATTTCAAACCATAGGAGGTGGGTCAGTTAGATACTGAATGACTCATCTTCCCTCCCAATAATTTAAACTCCCCTACGCTTCTGGTCGGAAGTAGAGCAAATTGAATGTAAATGATTCACATGTTATGTCTGGAGACTGGACGCATCCCCAGGGCTGGCTATGGTTATACGGACTTACCCATGACTAACTTTCAGAGCCATCCTCTTGCTCTAAGAGTGGTGTGGGGACTACATACCACTGCCAGAACACACAACTGCATGTATGACTCCCCTCCATAAACAACCCACTACCAAGTTAACTACAGGCTAAAGCCATCCACATTATGTCCTAAACCTGACTTTCTAAGCCAATCCAGTGCTTTCTTGAACACTAATTATATCAGCATTAATTGAACTTACATATTGTAGTGGGGCAACTAGGTGCAGGGCAAGCAGGGAGGCGGGGGTGGGGTGGGGGGGGTAGGGTGGGGCAGGCAGTGAGGCTGGCAGCAAACCAAACTCCCAGCCCCAGTGAATCTTCTCACTTTCTCTCTATGCTCTTCCTGGTGTTCTCTCATGGTCTGGCCTTTTCCGTAGTCACTTGTCCTCCCGTAATCATTCTCCCATAGCTGTCCTCTGTCTCTGAGTGACACTGCCCTAGTATCCCTGACCTCTAGCCTTAGGTGTGCACACTTACACAGGCAGCACACCCGTGCTCCAGGTGTTCATAATCAGGTACTTGTGCCCCATGTCCAGGATCCCAAGCACCTTCTGCATTAACACAATTAAGGCTGCAAGTGATAGCCACAGAGGCTAGTGGCACAAAAAACCTGATTAATTCACTTACCCTACACACATATATAGAAAAAGCTCTATGCTCAAATAGGTGTGGGAACTGTTGTCTTGGACCAAAGTTAACCCATGTCTAAATTGGAACTTCTCAGTCTTGTGTTTTTGTGTATGATGAGTTTTTTTTTAAGATTTATTTATTTATACATACAAGAACTGGGGTACAGGCCAGAGGTGTGGGGGTGAGAGGATCTAGCAGATTCAGAGTGGGGAACAGAAAGGGCAGATTGACTGAAATATACTGCTGAGGGGAGCAGTGGGTGAGACAGGAGAGGTCTGTTGCTTCATGTGGGTCACCTCCCTGACCCGGGATCAAACTTGTGCTGCAGCGGCTGTGGATAGCTTCATAGTGCAGTGCTTAAACCCTTACATCACCAGGGAGGCCACATGATGAGTTTCTGAAAGGAGCATGTCATATATTTCAGCTTTTTTTTTTTTTTGCATAAAAGAACTGGGGTTAGGTCAAAGGTGTATTGGGGGAAGGGTAAGTACATATGTGTGTGTGTAAGAGAGAGAAGATTCACCAGAAACAGAGTGGGGAACAGAGCAGGTGGATCTACTAAAACACACTGCTGAGAGGAGCAGTGCACAAGACAGAAGAGGTCTGCTGCGCCATGTGGGTCAGCTCCCTGACCCGGGATCAAACTTGTACTGCAGTGGCTGCAGATCGCTTCATAGTGCAGTGCTTAACCCCTTGCGCCACCAGGGAGGCCCCTTCATGGATTCTTAAAAATGGAGGATGTGCTTGTTTAGAAGATATGGAGGGGAAGGGCGGCACATAAGGAAAAATAACCAGGTGTGACACAGCATGGCATGGCAGCTCAGCAAACTGCAAATAATGTGGTAGAATGGAAATTGCAACAGACAGGATGTTAGAGAAACAAGTAGCAGGATGAGAGGTTATTTAGCAAGGCCAGGCTGGCGAAGCCAGCTGAGGTCAGATCACAACCAACTATAGAAAGTGCCTGTGCATGTTTTATCTCCTTCATGATCTGGCAAGCATGAACCAGTAACCTAGATCAGGGGGCGCTGGCTGTCCTTAGTACGGGGCCACAGCACAGCCAGAGTATCATATTCAGTATAATGATGACAAGCTAGGGGGCATTGATGAGTAGGAGAGAGTTTCTGGTCCTTTTTACTCCATCTTTATCATAGAGAAAAGTCTATTAAAAGTGTATGATTTGGGCCTCCCTGGTGGTGCAGTGGGTTGGGCAATGCACTATGAAGCAAACCGCAGCCACTGCGGCATGAGTTCGATCCCTGCTGCTGGCCAGGGAGGGGACCCACATGGTGCGGCGGGCCTCTCCTGCCTCACCCGCTGCTCCCCTCAGCTCAGCAGTGTGTTCTGCCTGTTCTGCTCCCCACTCTGTCTCTGGTGAATCCTCTCACCTCCCACGACTCTGGCCTGTACCCTAGTTCTTGTATGCATAAATAAATAAATCTTAAAAAAAAATAAAAATAAAAGTGTATGATTTGGGCCTCCCTGATAGCGCAACGGATTAAGCAACACACTGTGAAGCAAGCACAGCCACTGCAGCACGAGTTTGATCCCTACCCTGCCGCTAGCCAGTGAGCTGACCCACATGGCACCGCAGACCTCTCCTGTCTCACCCGCTGCTCCCCTCAGCAGTGTGTTTCAGTTGATCTGTCTGTTCTGTTCCCTGCTGTTTCTGGTGAATCCTCTCACCGACCCCAGCCTCTGGCCTATACCCCAGCTCTTGTATGCATAAATCAATAATTAAAAAAATAAACGTGTATGATTTAGTCCACTTAATTCCAGGCAAAGTCAAGTAAGCACCAATAAGCTTAACAAGGACTGCTCCCCCCTGTCTTTGGTGAATCCTCTTACCCCACCGCACCTCTGGCCTACACCCCAGTTCTTGTATATAGAAATAAATAAAAATAAATCTTTTAAAAAAATACAACAACAGTCATAGAGCCAAGACTAGCCTTCTGAAAACAAATTTCAAGTCAGTGTGGAGCTGGATACTGGCCAATATGACTGGAAAAACACACTCTGACCTTTTATTAATGAGTAGAACCAGACCTTTGACTATATAGAAGACCAATTGTAAGGCACTTCAGAAATGCTAGGTAGATCAGTTATCTGTTGCCACTTAAAAAAACCATACTAAAATACAGTGGATTAAAACTTCTGTTGCAGTTCTGTATATTGACCAGACAGTTGTCTGGGTCTCCCTTAGGTTTATTCACACAACTGCAACGGCTGTGTGAATAAGCTGGGCCCCTCTCTTTACATCTGTCATCCCAGGTTCCATCATGGCATGGCAGGTTCATAGCCAGCACTACAAGAGGGTAAAGGTAGAAGTTGCAAGGCTTCTTTAGGTCTAGCCTCATGAGTCACATAACAGCACTTCCACCAAATTTTATTAGTCAAAGCAAGTCACAAAGAAAAGGGGCGAGGAAATACACTTCCTCTGGGGGAGCAGTGAAGTCACATTGCAAGTAGATAGGCAGTCTACCAGAGGATTGGTACTCAGGGCAAAAACACTTATAAGATGTGGGTAAGTGCAGAAAGGCTGAAAAGCACAGAAAGTCTTGCCCATACCACAGAGACAAGCCACTAGAAAAAGTAAGGAGAAGGTGGTTACTAACACTTCTGTAGGTTCAACCAAGAACTTCAGTATAATTTAGAGAATAATCTAAAAGAAAAGGCTAGACAGGGCAACATAACGGTCAGCAAGGGAGACCTTTAAGAGGGCACACTGCTTACTCACATATCTTGACTCTCCAAAAGAAGTCACTTCATAGGGATGTTTGGCTCAGGTATGGTAACTCACAAACGAATAGTATCATACTCCAATACCTCTCCTTTCTGTAACTGTTTTTAACTCACTGTCTTCTTTCAAGAACCATGTGAACTGAGCAGAACAGGGACACAATCTTTTTCCTTGGTATACATTTATTTATGCATACGAGAGCTGGGCTGTAGGCTAGAGGTACAGGTGTATGGGTGAGAAGATTCACCAGAGACAAAGTGGGGAACAAAACAGGTGGAACTACTGAAATATACTGCTGAGCAGCAGGCAAGACAGGTCTGCTGCACCACCTGGGTTAGCTTCCTGGCCAGGGATGGAACTCACACACCAGTGGCTGCTGACAGCTTCATAGTGCTGAGACTTACCTCTGTGCCACCAGGGAGGCCCTCTTATTCCTTTTCTAATGACAAGGAACATAGGTCCTAGAGGGGCTACTCTCTAGTCCCCCCGAAGGTTGGCACAAGACTCAGGTTTCTCATAATTCCCTCTCAGGTCCCCTAGCCCTTGATGCTTACTGAGGCTTCCTCCAAGAAGATAATGAAGTCATCCCTGTGGTGTGACATCTTCAGTTCAGTTCACTGACATCTAAGGCTTTGTATAAATAACTGGGGACCTGGCCCTCATGCTAGTGAGCAGAGGAATTGCCTGGGGTTTAATGGGGCCTTGACAGTCAAAACAGTCCTCCTCAACCTCGTAGGGTAGGTATCACTCTTTTTTTTTTTTAAAGATTTATTTATTTATGCATACAAGCACTGGGGTACAGGCCAGAGGTGTAGGGGTGTGAGAGGATTCACCACAGAGAGCAGGGAGCAGAACAGGCAGATCAACGGAAGTACACTGCTGAGGGGAGCAGCGGGCACAGCAGGAGAGGTCCGCCACACCATGTGGGTCCCCCCACTGGCCGGCAGCAGGGATCGAACTCGCACTGCAGTGGCTGCGATTTGCTTCGTAGTGCGTTGCTTAACCCACTGCGCCACCAGGGGAGGCCCGGTATCACTTTTTTTTTTTAAAGAAAGATTTATTTATGCATATAAGAAGCAGGGTGCAGGCCAGAGGTGTGGAGGTGAGAGGATCCACCAGAGATAGTGCGGGGCAGGGAACAGAACAGGCAGACTGACTGAAATGCACTGCTGAGGGCAGCAGTGTGTGAGGCAGGAGATGTCTGCTGCACCATGTGTAGCAGGGGATTGAACTCTCATGCTGCCTTGGGGGTGGATAGCATCATAGTGCCGCGACTTAACCCTGTGCCACCAGTGAGGCCGATACCACTTTTTAGTTTCAAAGAACCATTACAATAATGAACCTTTGGATCCCAGAGTTCATCATTCAGTGATGATGATGCTCTTTCCAATTTTAGTGTATGTGCTGCTGAAGTAAGCACAATTATGGGGCCATGCTACTCATGCTGAGTGACAAAAGTCCAGCATGAGGGACACCCTTGAAAAATCAGGAACTCCAAAGCTGGACCCTGCCGGATCTCTGCTGTTTTGGCTGATATTACTGTCAGCATCTTGTAAAGGCATATTAAGTGCTAATTGGAAATTTCCCACAGGGCGAGGGCAGTTTTAAGATTGACTGTTTTACTAAACAAACGAAATAACTGGTCGCTGGGCAGTTTTGAAGATGAACTATTGGATTCCATATAGGTTGGGGTTAGTGGCTCCTTTTGGGGATGGAATGGTAAGGAACAGATATAGTTTGGGGTTTAATTTTAATATTTCCTTTTTTGCTTGGGCCCTGTGGTGAAAGGGCTAGTTGATTGAGATGGAGCTGGGTTATTACATCTGCCTCAATGTTTAGTATGTGGATGGATACATGTTGTTGTGCACCTACTTGGCATAAACCTGTTGTTTTGCACCAGTCCTAAGAAAATGTAACGAATGTTGTTCTGTTGTTCTCAAAAACATGTTTTTGCACAGGGCTGGGGCCTGAAGGTCCCCTGTTTTTTCTAAAAAATGTTACAAATGATGTTTCCCTGCTTTCCTGCTTCTTGTGTGTAGAGTATAAATAAAGAACTGCTGAGCCTCTCAGTGGAAGATGTCAGAGGAAGGTGTAAGATGTTGGCACCATAGAAAGAGTGTCAGGTTTTCTTGTCCCCTTTCCCTATACATTCATCGCCGACCCTGACTCATCATGTGGGGACCATGATTCATTGCCGCAGCTGGCCTGTGGCAGCTTCCTTCCTCCTTCTTTTATCTGCATTGTGGAGCTCATGCCCTCACAAATTTAAAAGGCAGAAAATTTGAAGGCAACTATCTTTGTCAATGGATTTGATTAGGAACAGATGGTCCAAAGTAGTGTCCTCTTTAAGTGTTCCACAAAGGGCCTACCTGGTGGCGCAAGGGGTTGAGCACTGCACTATGGGACTTCCCAGCCTCTACAGTGCAAGTTCTATCCCTGGCCGGGGAAGGGACCCACATGGCTCAGCAGACCTCTCCTGCCTCACCTACTGCTCCCCTCAGCAGTGTGTATATCCATCGATTTGCCTATTCTTCTCCCCACTCTGTCCATGATGAATTGTCTCACCCTCTCTGCACCTCTGTACTGTACCCCAGTTCTTGTGTGCATACATAAATGTTCCACAAATATGATTAGTCACCCTCAATAAGTAAGGCTGTGACCATAGGAAGGCAGTACAAAAGGTGGTTAAGAACATGTGCACTAGAATCAGAGCTGGGCTTAAATTTTCTACCACTTACACTGGGCCAGTTAGCTAACCTTGGTAGGCTCATGTTTTTTGTCTACAATACCTTGAACTTCCTTACTATATTAGAAGGGCACAGTTGTTATTACGGTTGTTAAAAGAATTAAATAAAGCATACGAAATGTTTAGAGTGGTGCCTGACACAAAGGAAATACCTAGTAATGGGGGTACCGATTATTATTTTGATCATGTTTATTTATTATTACTACTGTCATTATACATTGGATGAATGGGTGAGGGTAGAGTTGACTAAGAAATAGTTTTCAGGCTTCCCTGGTGGCCTAGGGGTTCAGTCTCAGTGTTATCTCTGAGTTCAATCCCAGGCCAGTGAGTTAACACACATATAGGGCAGTAGACCGCTCCTGTCATCTCTGCTTCCTTCCTAGTTTGTCATCCCACTACTACCCTTCTTGCCATTCATCTCACAGTGCCCTCTAGAACCTTTTTCTATTATAAACAAACTAACTCCTCAGTTTCACTACCAAATGCTTTTTAAAAAGATTTATTTATGCATAGAAGAACTGGGGTACAGGCCAGAGGTGTGTGTGGGGGTGAGAGGATTCACCAGAGACAGAGTGGGGAGCAGAACAGGCAGACTGACTGAGATACACTGCTGAGGGGAGCAGTGGGCAAGACAGGAGAGGTCTGCTGCACCATGTGGGTTAGCTCCCTGGCCAAGAGATCAAACTCATGCTGCAGAGGCTGCCTATACCTTTTTAGTGCTGCAATTTAACCCCTTGTGCCAATAGGAAGGCCCCAAAAATGCTCTTTCACTCTCTTCACCTTAGCAAAAATGACTTTTTCCCATAGATAATGGGTTTCAAGAACACTTATTCTCCTATGCCCATTCCTTCCCTAGGACTGGACCTGGGGACGAGGATGACCACTTTCTTCATTCCTCCACCCTCCTATAAAATCATGCCCTTTCAGGTTTATGACATCAGTTTTTATAATCTCTACTTGACATTACTTATTCCCAGTTTCCTGGTCACACCCCTGTGTTCCCTGGGGACTTTGGCACCTGACTCACACACAATATTCCTCGCTACCTTTTATCATATCAATGTCCTTGTAACATTGCTAACAACCTGTACGTGTGCCACCATTGTGTGTTGGACATGTGTGGGCTGTCCAGATAGCTCTTAGCCTCACCCATTGTCCTTGACCACTTCAACTCCAGTGAACTTTACTTCCATTTCACCCTTCCATAGCTACTCACCAACCATATGCCACTGCTGTACCTTATATCCCAAGCCCAGTGTCCCACATTGTAATCATAACCACAGCTTTTTTTTTCTAATGCATACAAGAGCAGGGGTACAGGCCAGAGGTGTGTGTGGGGGTGAGAGGATTCACCAGAGACAGAGTGGGGAGCAGAACAGGCAGATCCACGGAAATACACTACTGAGGGGAGCAGTGGGCGAGGCAGGAGAGATCTGCTGCGCCATGTGGGTCCGCTCCCTGGCCTGTGGCAGGGATGGAACTCGCTGCAGTGGCTGTGGTTTGCCTCATAGTGTGTTGCTTAACCCATTGTGCCACCAGGGAGGCCCCTCTCATTGACTTTAATCACACCTGTGGTTAGCCATAATTAAAATTTTTAGGCCAGTGACTCCCACCTAGACCTTTCTCTTATTTTTTTAAAAGGTTTATTTATATTTATAACTGGGGTACAGACCAGGGGTGTGTGTGTGGGGTGAGAGGATTCACCAGAGACATAGTGGGGAGTGGGACAGGTAGACTGAAATACAGTGCTGAGGGGAACAGCAGGTAAGACAGGTCTGCTGTGCCATGTGGGTTAGATCCCTGGCTGGGGATTGAAATGGTGCTTCAGTGGCTGCCTATAGCTTCATAGTGCTGAAATGTAACCACTTCCGCCACCAGGGAGGCCTGGGACAACTCCATTTGTATGTGACCCCTGACCCCTCTTACTAACCTGACATGGAATCATCCACTTTATTCTTACCGTTGTCCCTCTTCCATGGCTCCTCACACAGTGAATAGAACTTTATTTTTTTAAAAAAGATTTTGTTTATGCATACAAGAGCTGGGGTATAGGCCAGAGGCTGGGGCAGGGCCAGTGAGGGGTGAGGGTGTGTGTGTGTGTCTGTGTTACAAGAGGATTCACCAGAGACAGAGTGGGGAGCAGAACAGGCAAGTAGACTTAAATACACTGTTGAGGGGAGCAGCAGGCGAGGCTGGAGAGTTCTGCTGCGCCATGTGGGTACCCTCCAAGGCCATGGATTTAACTTGCATTGTAATGGCTGCAGTAAGCCCCACAGTGCAGTGCTCAACCCCTTGAGCCTCCAGGGAGGCCCAAGAACTTTTGCTCTCTTACATGCTCATTCTTTTAAGTGCCGTGAGGACTGAGAACTGAGTCTGAATGAACTCTGCTTTTCCTGTGGGTGCCAGATAGTAGTTGCTAAGTGGTAGCTGCTACTAATGCTATTTTGGGCTAATGGGCTTTGAATAAAAGCACTCATTGGAATGCTAGCACTCAGCTGGATTTACTGAACCCAATTTGAGATACTTTGCTCTGATTATTCTGATTAATAGGTATTGTATACAATTCCTTGGGTTTGTAGAAACCTCAAATCTGTATACTTTGGCAGTTATGCTGCTACAGTTAGTTCACAGTATGAATAAATCTTACTTCAGGGAACTAAGATGACTGAGCAGAGACTGGGTTTTTTCAGGAAGTGATGTGTTACGCTGCAGTAGGGATGGCATTTCATATTCTGACATTAGCCATACAATAGCATCAAACATAGCCAGAACAGACCAGCTCCCAGCAGGGCAGGCTTATTTTCAGAACAACCTGTTTGAACTTGAATAAAGGAATCAATCTGGTGCCTGGACTTTTTTTAAAGATTTATTTATTTATGAATTCAAGAACTGGGGTACAGGCCAGAGATGTGGGAGGTGAGGGGGTCCACCAGAGGCAGAGCAGGGAACAGAACAGGCAGATTGACTGAAATACACTGCTGAGGGGAGCAGCAGGTAAGGCAGGAGAGGTCTGCTGAGCCATGTGGGTCACCTTCCCTGGCAGCAGGGATGGAACTGTGTTACAGTGGCTGCTGTTTGCTTCATAGTACGGTGCTTATCCCAAGGCGCCACCAGAGAGGGAGGGCCCTGGTGCCTCGACTTGTAAGAAAAGACTTCTAGCCTTTACATGAGTAATCCCAACAGAGAACAGGCAAAATTGTGGTTTGCTCATGGGAGGAACATCCACTAGGATGTAGCTTGAACCTGGATTTGGATTATGGAAATCTATCTAGTCATCTTTTTTCTCCTTTAGGACGATGGAACCTTGGTTGCACATGAGCAGAGGTGGCTTTCAAACTAAGGGGGTAATCAAGGCGAAGAGGATTTTTCTCATAGATATAAATGAATGTCGAGACCACTGCACCTCATTTAAACCTGTCGTTTTGTAAATGGGGAAACTGGTGCTGATGGGTTAACGTTGTTGGGGCTGGTGATGATTTCGGAGCCTCAATTGACCCCATTTCTATCTCAATAGACGGTTTATTTCTTGTTCTCTTGACTACCTTACCCATCACCCACATCCAGCTTGCTTCAATGCACCTCTGTAATGCCTGGTCAGCAGGTTTGACTAACCAATATCGCTCTGGTTCAGTCAAGTGTAAAGCAGTCTGATCCCGAAGCTGACAGCGGCAAAGAGGATCTCAAAGGCATGAGATGGGGAGGAGCACTCTGAGACAAGCTCAAGTTTGTTTCAGGACGGGCAGTCCAAGAGAACCTCTCAACTGGAGTCCAGCCCAGCACTGCAATTACATCGCGGTGCGAGGGAGAACGAAGAAAGGGCGTGAGGTGCAGGAGGTGGCAACCCTGTGCCCCACTTGTTTCTCCCTGGGCCGGGGGAGAAAGACAATCTTACAGAAGTGCATTAAGCATTTGCTGAGGGTAAAACTCATCTGACGCCTTCCAGATGCCCCACACAGAATTCTCTCCCAAGATGTGGAAAGCACTTCCGCGAGAGCGAGTCGCAAAGATCTACGTGACCCACGGGATGAGCCGCCGCGCCCAGTGGCGCCCAGCCCCGTGCGTGCACGCGCCTGACGCCCCACCCCGCCCGAGCGCGCGCGCGGCCTCCTCCCCATCCCCCGTCCGCGCGGTCCCCTTCTCGCTGCCTCCACCGTTCCCCGCCCCCTCGCCTTTGGGGCTGTCCTCGTGGCTGCCTGATCGAAAGTTCGGCAGCTTCTACCTTTCTGGTCCCCGCCGACGGACAGAGGCAGCCCACCCTGGAAAAGAAGGCGCCCTTGGTCCACGTGGCCATTCCGGAACAGGTTGGAGTGGACAGCGGGTGACGCTGCGGAGGCAGGCGCGGCGGACAGCCCCGGAGGCATTTGCGGGGTCCTGACGGGGGGAGGACAGGGTTGCGGCGGGCGGAACGGTGTCTCCTTCACTTCGCCCTCCAGCCGCGGCAGCTGCAGCCGGACCTCGAGCTAGCCGACCGGCTTCAGCTACGAGCGGAACGGCGGCGGCCGCCACCCTCAGGAGACCATCAGGTACAGCCCCGTCCGCCTCACTCATCCCTGAGGGCCTAGGCCCTAGCCGCTAAAGTGGAGGCCTGAACCGGACTCGGGGTTGGCCCTGACTCCCTAAGATGGCCGCGCGGCCCCTGGGCCCCTCGCCCCTCTCTGAGATACCTTCTGCTCTCTTTGACCCAGCTCTCACTCTCGCTGACCTCACTTTTGTCCCTCCCGCAGATCACCTCTTCCCGCGGCCTCGCTATGGCGTCCTACGGATCAGGCTGCGCGCGGCGTAAGTACAGCGGGACCTCTGTAGGGCGACCGCGTTGGGAGAGTCTAATCCTGACGACCCGAAAACCGCAGTCTTCTCATCCCCTGGTTTGTCCGAGGGCTTGGATTGTCATCCCTTCCAGTGGCCATTGCACTCTGATTTTGTGGAGGAGGGGCCGGGCTGCTGGATTTCGGATAGGGGGTAGACCTGGGGGGGAGGGGGGAGGCGTTGGTAGCTTCATTCACCTAAGCTTTTGGACTTGCTTTTCACGAACTAGAAAGCAAAAAGTTATTCTGGGATTCGGTCTTTGGAGGATTGTGTCAGTTTCCTAGAGGAAGTACTAACCCCCCTTGTGAGGACGCAAGGTCATTACATGTGCTCCTAAGGGCGTGGACATGCTTTGTAGAATGAATGAGCTTGGTGTAAACTGCTCAGATTGCTAGTTTTAAGCACACAGCATTTGCGGATGACTTGACTGTCGCTATTAATATGTTTAAAAAGTGCCGTTTGATATTTAGTTGATGTAGATACTTCAGTGAAGCATAGATGACTGTAACTTAAGTTTTAATATTTACATTCCCAGAGTCTCTTTCTACTCCTTAATGTTGGTTTTATCTCAGTAAGATACTGTGGGATATATTGGGGGTCCGAGTATTGTTTTAGGTTTTTGCTTTACCGTTTAGTTGAATTAGCTCAGGAGGGTGAATTTTGGCATATGTGTGTGTGTGTGTTATGCTTTTTTTTTTTTTTAAGTCGTCTGGTGCTAGGAGGCAAGGCTGTAGGTACTGTGTAAACTTGGGGAAAGTAAGTCTTGTTTTTCTATTTTGGAATGTATTTTCACGATTGTGTAGACACTTTACTGGGGTTATCCATTTTAGAAATAAACCTTTGATGGTAATAACCTTAGTGGAACATTTTATTGTAACCCTGGTGGTATCAAACACATTTCCAACAGGTTGGACAGCTTGACTTAAAGATCATGGGGTTGCTACTATGGTTTTTATACACAAAGTGAGACAACAGTAATATTAACACTGGAATATTTCTTCCCACCAGCAATGTGTATTCCTCCATCATATGCTGACCTTGGCAAAGCTGCCAGAGATATTTTCAACAAAGGATTTGGTAAGAATTTTATTTTATTTTTTTTTTTTTTAAGATTTTATTTATTTATGCATACAAGCACTGGGGTACAGGCCAGAGGTGCGGGGGGGTGAGAGGATTCACCACAGAGAGCAGGGAGCAGAACAGGCAG
>JAGFMF010012072.1:1070185-1095295 GCA_019455555.1 Galemys pyrenaicus | reverse complement strand
CCCCCCCTGGCCGGCAGCAGGGATCGAACTCGTGCTGCAGTGGTTGTGGTCTGCTTCATAGTGCGTTGCTTAACCCACTGCGCCACCAGGGAGGCCCTTGGTAAGAATTTTAAAAAATTTAGATCAGAAGTGAAAATTTGCATTTGGATTAAATATGTATTTAGATTTGGGAAATATTTCATATAAATATCTTGCTACATTAATTTTTCTGTTACATACATTTCTGATTAAATTATTATTAAAATAGTTCTGTAACCTTACACACACAAAAAAAAAATCCTGTGTTTTATTTTCCTTCAAATATACTTCAGGGCTTGATTGACTAGAATTATGATATAGTGCTGTTTTGCTTTTGTGGTGGTGGTGATTCCTAAGGGTTATGAACCTCTTCCGGTGAATTAGGGTTTTCTTTTTGAAGGTTTTGTTGTCATTCTGTACCTCATCCCCATTTTTGATTATTTTCCCAGTTTAGATTATTAACTCCATGTTTAACCCCTTTGGGTTAAATGTTTTAGTAAACTGTTGATAATCTGAGATTTAAGTTCAATTGATTTTCTGATCTGATAGTTTTAAAATGAAAAGCATTGCAGGGGGCTGCCATCTGTGTACCACAAGACTAGCCATGCTTCACAGAGATGTTCAGTCCATTTACATAGAACAGTTAAAATTTTTTCATTTAAATATCATATATTGGTACACGATTTATTCTCCTGAATATGTGAGATCTTTCTGTTTCTAATGTATATGTGACTGTTGGTGTTCATCTTTTATACAAAAGAATAATTTTTTGTTATCTTTTGCTCTCTACTTGAAGGTTTTGGGTTGGTGAAACTGGATGTGAAAACAAAGTCATGCAGTGGTGTGGTGAGTGTTAGATAACTTAAAAGTTCTGATGATCTTTAATATAGTTTCCAGTCCATAAAATAGTCATTAATGAAATGCTTATTTTAAAGGCGAGGCAGAAGTTTAATTAAGTATATTTAAGGGAATTTGTGTAATATATTTTTGGCTTTGAATATAATTTCTGATTTTGATGTTTTTCTTCATATTTTGTACTAAGAACTCAGGAAAGACAATGTTTGTGTGGGCCTCTGTTTACTCACTAATACAACTAGCTTTCAAGTGGGATATCTGTTACAGTTTTTTGCAACTCTTTCATTAAACGTCTATAAAAATCATTAGGAGTTCTGGTTGTAAAAATATCAGATAGCACTCATTTGAGTGTACTAATCATTTATATAATGCCCATACAGTGCTCTTCCTTGAGGAGGATTTCCATATGTGTTGTCTGAATTTAGAGTGCCTGATTGTGGTATTTTTATTTATTTATTTTTTAAGATTTATTTATTTATGCATATAAGCACTGGGGTACAGGTCAGAGGTGTGTGGGGGTGGGGTGAGAGGATTCACCACAGAGAGCGGGGAGCAGAACAGGCAGATCAACAGAAGCACACTGCTGAGGGGAGCATCGGGCACAGCAGCAGAGGTCTGCTGCGCCATGTGGGTATCCTCCCTGGCCGGCAGCAGGGATCGAACTCGTGCTGCAGTGGCTGCTGTTTGCTTCATAGTGCGTTGCTTAACCCACTGCGCCACCAGGGAGGCCTGATTGTGGTATTTTTAAAGAGGAATTCAGATAACTGATTTTTATTTATTTATTTATTTTTTGATAACTGATTTTTAAAACTTTGATTTACTCAAAGGGAGTAAAGTAAATTTAGTTTTGTGTAATTTTTTTTCTGCTTTGGGGATTGGTATAGTTTGTACACAGGACATTGTTGTTACTTTGGTATATTCTTGCTTGTAGTTGTTAACTACCTTATTGCATGTAATTGGCATTTTTTAAAGTTAAACTTGCTGCAGTTTCTTAATGCCTAGATTTAGATTTCTGGTCACATTTGTCAGCTGGCTTTTTTGGTTTAAAAGGAAGGCTGAATATTCAGTGTGGTTAAGTGACTTAATAGTTCAAGGGGATGGATCATAGAGTAGTGACTTAGTGTTTGCTTCTTTGTTCTCACTCTTAACCTGTTGAGACCCCTTAAACACTTGGTTTGTAGCCATTGAAACACAAAAGACCTTTAAAAAATATAATTCAATTCTTGTGTTTTAATAGTTGGTGTTTGGAGAGATAAACTTTTAATGGTTAGAGAAGTTTATCAAGTACCAGTTTGATTAAATCAAGATCTTTGTTGGCAAGTAAAGGCTTATTGTGGACTGGGTTAAAGAAAGTTTTATGGAATTAGGTTTAAGATGAAAGATGTGTAAGCTGGGTTAGACAAGATATGTTCTTGTTTTCATTTTATGTGTATTCATTAAGCTTGTACTTAGCCCCAGATAGTCCATTAATACCTGTTTTTTTTTCTCATCTGAACTGCAGAAATGTCCAGACCATCCTAGAATGTAGAATCCTAATTGGTGATGGAGTGAAGGGTGTAAACTCTGCAAGTTGTTGTCATCTGACCCAGTTTTGTTCCCTTATGTGACCTTGGTTTTGTATCTTGAGGATTCATTGGCATGTATATAATATAGTTTGCTATTTATGTATGGGATGATGATGATGAGGATGACAGTGGGTAGGTAGGATCTAAAACATTAATCATTGTCCTTTGAGATTAAGAGTAGCTATTTGTGCACATTCTTCATTTTAAGTATCTGCTAGAACATGCTCCATCTGTGTTGTTTTAATACTTTCTTTTGTGTAGAGCATATGAAAACATACAGCACTTTTCACAGTGTCAGTCCATTTTAGTCCTCTAAGCTTTGTTATTATAATTGAGGAAATTGAGACCCAAAAATGTTGTCTTCCATGTTGTTCATTTAGTAAGACTGCTACATTTTTTTTTTTTTAAATTATATCTAGTGTTCTTTCCTAACATAATCCAGTATGGTTTAGATTAGACATTGAGTACCAAGTTTGACTTGAAATTCCTGTTAAAGAAAATCTCTTATTTCAGAACATTGTAAGAAATAAGTATTTAAGTTTGCTTCACTATAAAGCAGTAGTTATACAAATGTTCTATTTTCTAAGTGAGGGATGCTTGGCTTTATCTCCTATTGATAAAATTTCTGATAATTCCGTACTCTTGTACCTGTCATAATTTCAGGTTGTTGAAGTCCTGTGTAAGTTCCTGTTAGCTGTCTTTAGACTTTGCTTTCCAGTTCCCAGAGTATGTCACCATCTTGTGGATCAGAACTCCTGGGGGCATTTTAATATTTTATATTGGAAGTTTTGGTAGTTTGCCTGCATATTGACTTTCTCTGAATGATAATTAGATTTTTGTATTATATGTAGCACATTTTAAGTTTCAAAACCCTCCTTTATATTATTATTATTATTTTTTTAAAGATTTATTTATTTATGCATACAAGCACTGGGGTACAGGCCAGAGGTGTGGGGTTGGTGAGAAAATCCACCAGACAGAGCAGGATGCAGAACAGGCAGATTGACAGAAACTGCTGAGGGGAGCAGCGGGCGAGGCAGGAGAGGTCTGCTACGCCATGTGGGTTCCCTCCCTGGCCGGTGGCAGGGGTCGAACTCATGCTGCAGTGGCTGCGGTTTGCTTCATAGTGCGTTCCTTAGCCCACTGCGCCAAAGGGGCGGGCCCTCCTTTATATTATTTTTTAAGGATTTATTTATTGGGGATCTCCCTGGTGGCACAAGGGATTGAGCCACTGCAGCGCAAGTTCAACCCCTGCCAAGAGGGGACCCACATGGCACAGCAGCTCTCTTCTGTCTCGCCCGCTTCTCCCTTCAGCAGTATATTTCAGTAGATCTGCCTGTTCTGTTCCCTGCTGTCTCTGGTGAATCCTCTTACCTCCCACAGCTCTGGCCTGTACCCCAGTTCTTATATGTATAAGTAGATAAAAAGTTAAAAAAGATTTATTTATTGAAACCTCCCTGGTGGCACAAGGGATTAAGCACTGCACTGTGAAGCTGTCTGCAGCCCCTGCAGCATGGCACGTCAGACCTCATGTCTTGCCCGCTGCTTCCCTTAATAGTATATTTCAGTCAGTCTACCTGTTCTGTTCCTCACTCTGTCTCTGGTGTATCCTCTTAACCCCCGTACCTCTGGCCTGTACCCTAGTTCTTTGTAAGTATTAATAAATCTTAAAAAAATTTTTTTCAGGAAACATTTCATAATAGAATGTCAGTATTTTCTTTACTATTTGGTATGTTATTTTAGATTTTTTGGTAGATAATTGCAGTGGCAAAATACCCATCCCCAGTTCTTTTTTTTTTTTTTTAAAGATTTATTTATTTATGCATACAAGCACTGGGGTACAGGCCAGAGGTGTGGGGGGGGGGGTAAGAGGATTCACCACAAAGAGCAGGGAGCAGAACAGGCAGATCAACAGAAGTACACTGCTGAGGGGAGCAGCGGGCAAGGCAGGAGAGGTCTGCTGCACCATGTGGTTCCCCTCCCTGACCGGAGGCAGGGATGGAACTGGTGCTGCAGTGACTGCAGTTTGCTTCATAGTGTGTTGCTTAACCCACTGCACCAACCAGGGAGGTCTGCCTCCCCAGTTCATCTTAGCAGTTTCCTTAAGAGGGGTATAATTTATTCACTTGAGAATTAGATACATACAGGTTAACTTGTGATTGATTGGTTAGAAACATTAGCTATTATATGAGGTGGCATTCAGTAACTTCTAGACTAATATGTCACTCTTCTAAAACACTCAGTAGCAGAGGGTAAGAGTACTCAGGGAACTTGAAATTTCAGAATATTAAGGTGCTGTATTTGGTTAAAGTCTTTTCTGTAAGTTAAATAGTTAAATAGTGGGTTTCTTACAGGCTTATAAGAATACTCATGAAGCTCTTTCTTGTCTTACTAGGAATTCTCAACATCTGGTTCCTCTAATACAGACACTGGTAAAGTTACTGGGACCTTGGAAACCAAATATAAATGGTGTGAGTATGGTCTGACTTTCACAGAAAAGTGGAACACTGATAACACTCTGGGAACAGAAATTGCTATTGAAGACCAGGTAACATTTTGAAAATGTGCTTTATTTATTTTACTTTTGTATTTTGAAAAGACTGTACAGTTGAAAATAAATTCTTTTCCTTTCGAAATAGATCTGTCAAGGTTTGAAACTGACATTTGATACCACTTTTTCACCAAACACAGGGTAAGCATGGGCATTTTTATCTTATAGTATTCCTCTTCTGTATATTTAGGAAAGATGTACATTTAGTGTTTGATAGCTTACTCGGCTGCCTTGGTGAATTTCTAGTTATGCTTTGGAGCACTACCATTGGCTTACTTTCAATTATTTGCCTCTTTTTATTGTGACACTGACTTTGGTAATTAGCATGTTTCTGAGAGAGTTGTGAGTGGATGCCAGTTCTTAGAGCAGACTTCTTAAGGTGGTATCAGTCTAATTACCCCATTTGCCCCTATGTGCTCATGTAGATATTTTTTTTTCCCATTATCATTTTATGATTATTCTGCTACTTGTTTTATTCTCCAATTACCCTGCGGTTTATTTTGTGCCTTTTTGGGAGAAGTAATGTATATATTATAGATCTTTCCCACTGGCATTGTTTTTTAAGCCAGCTTTTTCTTTTTCCAGAAAGAAAAGTGGTAAAATCAAGTCTTCTTACAAGAGGGAGTGTATAAACCTTGGTTGTGATGTTGACTTTGATTTTGCTGGACCTGCAATCCATGGTTCAGCTGTCTTTGGTTATGAGGGCTGGCTTGCTGGGTACCAGATGACCTTTGACAGTGCCAAATCAAAGCTGACAAGGAATAACTTTGCAGTGGGCTACAGGACTGGTGACTTCCAGCTACACACTAATGTGTGAGTACTTTTTTTTTTTAATCTGGGTACAATCTGAAGGATTCTAACATGAAAAGGTGTAGAGTAAACATCAAAGGTGTAGAGTAAAAATTTTAGACTGACTTGATGCTGAGAGAGTATAAAATGTTCATTTTCATATGAGACTCGTGCTTTGCTTTATCAGAAGTGACTAAAACATTCATTTGATTTAATTGTGATATTTGAAAGGCTGATTTGCTAGGATTTCCTAAAATACAGTGTTTACCTAACTGGAATCATATGGAGGTATGGAAAGGATTTGAAAAAAATGTTTTTTTCCCTTATAAAACAATGCTTTGGTAAATAACATAAGTACAAAGACAAAAACACCAAATTTCCTATACTCCCATCACATAGATATATAATCTTTTTAGTGTTTTGCCTTTTTATAGTTGTATGTACATAAAATACATATTGAAAAGCCTATTTTATAATCCTTTTTCCTCTACTTAATAATACACTTTGAACATTTTCCAAAAACATTATGTATTCTACAACATGATTGTGTGTAATTCCATTGAATAGTTGTACCATGATTTATTTGATCAATCCTTGTTTTGGGAAGAGGCTGAAAATAGACCTTTTAAATATTTCATGATTTTAGTAGGACCCTAAAGAGCCATGAGAGCAATGGCTCTTATTTAAATGTAGTGGTACAATATTAGTGTACTGCCTTAGAATTATGTAGTCTATTCTGGATATACTGATTTAAAATACCTTACAGCAATGATGGGACAGAATTTGGAGGATCAATTTATCAGAAAGTATGTGAAGATCTTGACACTTCAGTAAACCTTGCTTGGACATCAGGTACCAACTGCACTCGCTTTGGTATTGCAGCTAAATATCAGCTGGATCCCACTGCTTCTATTTCTGTGAGTACTACTTTGGCCTTAAATGGGGTTTTGGTTGTGAGAAACTGTCTTTGGATATATTGAGTTGCATTGAAAATTTGAACTGATATTTATAGAATTCCCAGTTTACAGACAGATTGGATTTAGAACTTGGAATACTACTTATATGGTCACTGTGTTAGAATTTTTTTTTTTTTTTATTGATATAAGAACTGGGGTACAGGCCAGAAGTGCAAGGATCCACGAGACAGAGCGGGGAACAGAATAGGCAGATCAACCGAAACACACTGCTGAGGGGAGCAGCGGGCAAGGCAGGAGAGGTCTGCCTCACCATGTGGGTCACCTCTCTGGCCGGCGGCAGGGATCAAACTTGTGCTGCAGTGTCTGCGTTCTGCTTCATAGTGCGTTGCTTAACCCACTGCGCCACCATGGGAGGGCCCTGTGTTAGAATTTTGATACCCAGGCCTGGCCACAGGAGTTCTTTAACCTCAGAAGAATTAATTTTGATAATCCTGAGCCCCATGCCTATTTAAGCCCAGGGAAAACAGTGTTTTGGGCTATGGGACGTTCTCACCATGATTTTGTCTATTTTTTTTTTTTTTAATTTTTTTTGATTTTGTCTGTTTTATAGTGTACAAAGTATTTTCAGATTTGATCTGAGTGGTCACTGGTCAAATTCATTTTGTGGGTGAAGAGACCAGAGCTTAGAGAGGGAAAGGATTTAGACTATTGCTGGGTAGAGTGAAGGAGAGGTAGAGCCAGAACCGGACTGCATGTCTTTTGATTTCCCTCCTGTTTAGGGTGTCCTTGTGATTTATTTGGGACTGTTCCAATTTTAGCATTAAATTCCTGCATCTCCAGGATTTCTCTGCTATCTGGGGTTAGCTGGGTCGAATCACCACCATAGTCCTTTCTGCTGTTTCTTAGTTTAACCATATTGAGGATGGGCAGGAGGGAGTGAAGTGTCTTGAGGGTGTAGAGGGGCTGGCTCCAATTTCAGGCAGATCAGCAGCTGTTTTGAGAGTTCCTTATAGGTCAGGAACTGCCTGTACTGTATGTACTGAGAATGAAAGAAAAACCTTCCATGAAAGTTGTTTCCATTACATAAAGTAATCATCGTTTCTGAGGACAGTGTGTTTTGATAATTTAAACAGTTAGGTTTTCCCCCCCCCTTTTTTTTTTTAATCTTAGCACAGTTGTATTTGGAATGAGAAGTGACTAGAATGTTTTTCCCATGGACAGTGTTTATTTTTTGTTACCTTGTTTCTAATTGCGCTATCAAAATAAAAACCTCAAGATTCACACAGCACACTGTTCTCTGATGTAGTTACACTGCTGTTCTTTTCAAATGTGTATCTGTAGCACCACTCCAGTTTTAATGTTGGCCTGTTAAGATGAAACTCTAAAATGGGAAGCAAGTTAGTTTGGAAACAGAGCATTTCTAGCCTCGGTAGTGCTCCTGTTATCTCAGTCAAACATCATCATGAAGCATTACTTAATGCCCCATCGTAATTGCATGGTTGACTCCTAAAGCAGTAGGAACTGGTTTCCAGTTGTCTGAGGTACTTAATTTGTTGGGAACAAGGTGGTCTTTAGTGGGGCATTTCTTCCTTAGAGAAATCATGGTCATTGGTGGACGAATACAACAATTGTTTAATGTGGATTATCACTTTTTAGGATTGGGTTGGTTGTGATTTTTTTAAAGATTTATTTATTTATAATATAGAACTAGGTATAAGCCAGATGTGCGGGGGGTGAGAGGATTCACCAGAGACTAGAGTGGGCAACAGAACAGGCAGATCAACTGGAATACATCGCAGAGAGGTCTGCTGCGCCATGTGGGTCATCTCCCTGGCCGGCAGCAGGGATTGAATTTGTACTGCAGTGGCTGTGTTTTGCTTCATAGTGCTGCGCTTAACCCATTGTGCCACCAGGGTGGCCAAGGATTGGGCTATTTTGTTACGGAAGAGTGTAGACATCAGTCATTCCCAAATCTATTTTGATCCCAGGGATTGTTACATTTTAGTGGAGATTAAGAGCAGAGTTGCCTGTAGGCTACCTAGGTCCTGGAGATAGGGTGAGGTGGCTTAATCATGTCTTGCTCTTCAGTGTTCCTTCCAGTAATAGAATTGCTCAAGAAGAGCAAGGGTTGGTAAATGATGCCCCATTGGAACTTTCAAGTCACAGACTGGCTTCATATTGGCAAGACCAGTGCATTAATGAGACAAGTGAGTGAAAACTTGAACTGATGTTTATAGACTTCCCAGTTTAGGAGGGTAAAGGATCTTTAACTCTTTAGTCAATCTGATCTTTAAAGGAAGTGCTTGCCATTTGGAAATTTTTAACATTCATGGTTTTGATTTGTTAGATTACTGAAGTTTTTTCTTATACTTGCTTTTGCACTTTCATTTTAGGCAAAAGTCAACAACTCTAGTTTAATTGGAGTGGGCTACACTCAGACTCTGAGGCCTGGTAAGTATTCTTGATAAAGTAGGCTTGCTTTAATAGTGTTTTAAAAATTACTTTTCATTTCCCAGCTTATTTTGCAAACCTTTCAAGCATACAGAAGAATTGATAGAAGATTAAAGTGAACATGTTTAATTACTTTTTGCCATATTTTAAAATTTCATTTCTTTTTCGTGGACTGTTAGGAAGTTGCATCTATTGTTAGATAGACTTCATTAAATAGAGAACATTTTCCCTATCTCCTACATAATCACAGTATTGTTACTGCATCTAAGAAAGTTAACATGTTTAATACTCCATATTATTTAATATTTCTTCATAATTCATTTACTGTTCACTTTCTTCTCTCATACCTGAAATGTCTTGCAGTAATTTCAATTTCTCCAGTGTTCACTCATTGCTTTTTTTGTTCAATCTATATAGTCTCATTTGCATAGTATTTTGAAACTTGTATTTTTCAGCTCAAACCTCTGTGTGCATGAATTATCTGAGGAATCTTGTTAGAATGCAGGTTCAGTATTTTCAGGGTGCATGCTCTTCCATCTAACAAGCTTTTCTGTTGATGCTGGTGTTGCTGGTTCTTGAGTTACCATTTATTTTTGAATAGCAAGGTTCTAAAGCCCTTGGCACTTTCCTCCCTCTAAATATAGATTTTTACCCTTTTTCACTATGTTGAAATCTAAAGAAAATATTGGTGCTATAACACCCCCCCCCATATATCCTTCCCCACTTTGACCAATTAATAACTTTTATCATGTTTTATGTCTCCTTTCTGTATACTTAATCCTGTTGTCTTCTTTCATGACTTTATGAAATATTTAAATGTATGTTTTACAGACTAGTAGATAACACCAGCAATAGTGTGCATAGCCTAAGAGTAAAACACTTTCCTTCATAACTATTAATTTAGACTATTAAACTAATATACAGTCTATTCAGATTTCCCCACTTGTCCCCCATGTCTTTATTGTAGCTTTTCCCTTTCTAGGCATTTATGATTGTCTTTCTAGTTTCTTATGGATAGTATATTGAACACTGTTTTCTAGAACACTTTGAACTTGAACGATTTTATGCTTCGTGACTTAATGCTTTACCCAGGCTCCTTCCAACTGAATTGTCTCAAGTGCTCCCAAGCACCCTCTGGTGGTTGACACAAGAAGTGACTGATTCTGGGGCGGCTTTTATAAATAAGGACTGTAGACTCTTTATAGGTGTTGGAGGCATATCATAGCTGTCTGCTTTTGTTTACAGGTGTGAAACTTACACTGTCTGCTCTGGTAGACGGAAAGAGCATTAATGCTGGAGGCCACAAACTTGGCCTTGCCCTGGAGTTGGAGGCTTAATCCAGCTGAAAGAAACCTCTGAGATTGGGTATCAGAAGATTTGGCCTTAATATATTTCCAGTGTGACCAGCAGGCTCTCTCCCCTCTCCCCCTCATGAAGGTGATCAAAAACAAAGGATGATCTACAAACAAGAGCTGTATTTTAAATATTTAGACAGTTACTTGTTAGCTGGTTTCTAGTTGGTTATCTAGTTACCAATGCTGCAGATGAGCAGTCACCTATACATTATTTAAATGTATTTAACTGTTAAATGCTCTACCCACAAATAATGAAATAGACCTTTATGAAAACTGTGCAATTGTGTGCATGTTTGTTTTTATGTTCCTTTTAACACTGACTGTTGCCATCAAATGAGATGGATCAGTGGATGTTTCAAGATGAGGTTAAAAAAATTTTGTTAAATTCAGCCATTATTAGTATTACTTTTGGTATCCCCAAACATTACAAATTATGAATAAAACAAGTATATATTATTAATGACTCCAAGTATTTGCAGAGTTAAAAATTTGCTAGCTAGGGTCAAGTCCCTGATACTCGGCTAACACTGTTTTTCTAGTGAGCACTGTGTTCTTTACCTAAATCCATGCCAGAGTCCTTTGTATCCTTAGAGTAACCCCTGACCTTTTTAGAGTGCATTAAGAGGATATATGCCTTTATATATTCAGTTTATGCAAAACTACATTGAATCATTGTTAATCTCAGGAAGGATTAGAAATTATATGATGGAGAAAGTGAAGGGGTGGTGTTTAAAAGTTGTATACATATACCATATCCTTATGCCTATGGAAAATGAATTAATCTTTGGTTTGGTGGGAAGGGACTCTGTGTAGGGAAGTTGAGTATGGTGTAGTTTGAGTAATCAGAGGAACTATGAGAGGGTGTATATGGACCTCAGTGAGAAATCACTACTCATTCCTAGGCAGACACTGAACAACTTGGACCTAAGTTTGAAGCCAGAGGCAACTTCTTCAGGCTGTGTGGCCATTGACCTTCATAGGGACTAGAACTGAATGATAGAAGTTGATAGGTGATTCTTGTTGGAAAAACAGTAAAGAGGGAAAGAATGTTTTTTGATCAGGGGAGAGTGAGTGAGTTGTTTGAAGGATGTGACCAAGAAGAAAAGGGTATATTTGCTGGATCTGAGGTAGTTTGAAGCTTGAACGGATAAGAAAATAAAACGCATTGGGACTCAACAACACAAAATAATAAACACTGCAAATATCCAGTCAAGAGCAATCTGATGTGAGATAAAAAGCTCAGGCAACCTCTGCACACAGATGTACTAAGGCGACAAAGACACTTCTGGTCTTATTAGGGATTGGCTAGAATAGTCTATAGACTTAATGGCAGAAAGGTGATTTGAACCAATTTGAGTCAAGTGATTACTAGGAAAAGATGCCTGTGTAAGCTGTTAGTGCAAAAGCACCCCTTGTTCTTGTGTGAAGTAGAGTAACAGACAACTCTCAAGCAGCAGGTGGTAATCAGTGGGGAGGAGACTTGTTCAGAGGGCCTGGAACACCTGAAGCCCCATGGGTGACCCCCTATTCCTTAGCTAACAAGTGGCGTTCCTTCATGCTGTGGCTGGGGTTCATCTGGTGCAGTTCCCTGGACTGGGTTCTGGCCATATGCTATGAAGTGGCAAAAGTGAATTACCAGTTTGTCTAGGAACTACTTAAGGAAAATTGGACCTATTATGAGTTGGGAGTGGGAAGCTTTCCAACTAGGCCCCAGAATGCAAGGTATAATAGCCTATAGATGTAAGATTAAAGTTGCCAGCTGAGGACTTAACTTCCTGTGAGCTTGTTAAAGGCAGGTTGTACTTAAACCTAATTGTATTCCAGGCTGAGGCCACTTTTGCCGGACTCAGTGTTAATAGGTATGATATTTAAAATCTGATCTGCTTTTCATGTGTTACAGAGATAAACTCTTCTTATAGAATTGAGGGAGAAGTGAAGCACCTAGTCCTTACAGCTGTTAGTGTTGGAAAGCCTTTCTCTTCTTCTTTGGAATTTGCTAGATTGTCATGGTGGTGGTGTACTTTACAGACTTTGCTTGACACCATGGTGCCAGAACATCTTCCTTCAGGATTTTAGGAGAGGGAAGGTTGATAGCAGGCAACCTTGAGGTCCTCAGCTCTAAGTGGCCTAGTTCACAGAGGTTATGTCCACTGATCAGAGAATCTGCTACACCTGTGAAGCGAAGCTGACAGTTCTGGGAAAACATGGGCAAATTACCAGAATGGTACCCAGTGACAACCCTGGTCCCTTACAAGTCCTCTTCACTGTTGTCAGATCTATCACTCCCACCCACACAAGCTGCAAGGAACAAGAACTTCACTTGCCCCTCCTAAGAAGGGATGTGGGAAACTACCCAGCACCCAACCCTCAGATCCTGTGGCTTGAGGCAAACCTGAAAGACAGGTTGCTCTGGTTAAGTCACAGCCCTGGAGCAGGTGGTCCCAAGGACTGACAGGAAGGGACTGAAAATCTGAGACATCAAGTCTCCCTAATGGTAAAGAAACTACTTACACTGGGGCCTTTCCTCCCTATCCAATTCAGCGCCACATGGAGGCTCAAAGGATCGGATCCCAGGCCCCACTTTATTGTCGGGTTTAAAGCTCAGGGGTGATGGCTGGGTTTTCCAGGTACCCCCCACTTCGAGAATATTAGTAGGGACCAGTCCTATATCTTGAAGGCCAAGGTGAGGCCGTCGCCCAAGGGCAGGAGACTGATGTGAACCCTGGCGTCCCGCAGAATGCGCTCATTGAGGTTTCTCACACACTCGGCATCTGTGTCCCGCTGGTGAGGCTGCAACACCTCACCGCGCCACAGCACCTGCGGAAGGTGGGGGGGCCGGTGACGAGGACGGGGCCTCGAGGGGAGGGGGCTGTCTGAGGGAGGAGGGGCTCGAGGCCCGCAATGGAGCGGGGGAGAGCCAGGGCTCGGCCGGAGCACGCGCCACAAGGGCGGGACTTACACGAACGTTTAGGGTGGGGCCGTAGGGGCGGGGCAGAGGGCGGAGTCTGGGGAAACTGCCCGCGCGGGTCCACTCCATCCCTTACACTGAGCACCGCGAGGACGCCTCCGGGACGCAGCAGCTGTAGGCACCGCTCGTAGTAGGCGGCGCAATTCTCCTTGTCCGCGTCGACCACCGCCACGTCGAAGGTGCCGGCCTCGCCCGCGGCCAGGAGCTCGTCTTGCGGGGAAGGGAGGGGCAGATGCGGCTGAGTCCGCGGCCTGTCTGCCGGAAGCCCCTGCGCAGGTTGGTCCTGCCACCCTGCATGTGGCTGCAGACTAAGGCCGGGCAGCAGCGTCTGTCATTGCCCCATGCCCGCCCGGCTGGTCGGCTAGCTCGCGCCCACTGGCCCAATTTGGGAATTGGCACCAAGGCCCTTTCCGTTCCAGTGCTCACCCAGGGTCTCCAGGGCGGGCTTCAACCTGAGGTCGATCTTGTGCTCCTCCTCAGCCTGCGGAAGGAGCGGGTGCAGAGTCAGGAAGTCCCTTCTCCCGGGGCTGGCCGTGGCGGGGCTCCAGGGGCCTGAAGAGGGCCTCAGCTATGTGGGTCACTCACCTGCCTCCACAAGGGCCGCCCCAGCTCAGGGGGCTCTGCGTTCACCTCGCAGGTCACTACGCGCCCGGAGGGGGGTAGCGCCAGGGCCAGCGCCAGGGCTGAGTAGCCTGTGAAAGTGCCTGCGGACAAGCACACGCACTGGCTCAGCCCAGGGTGGAGGACGGCCGAGCCACCTCAGCCCCTGGTGATTCCCGCATGGCTCCTACCCAGGTCCAGCGCCTTCTTGGCCTTGATGAGCCGCGCCAGGTTGGCCAGGAGCTGGGCCTGTTCACAGGTCATCATGGAATCCCCATGCGGCTGCTCCAGGGTCAGCTGTGTGGGGATGAGAGGGTCGCGCCAGCCCCCGCCGGTCACCTACCCGGGTCCGGGGCTTGGAACCCCCAGGGGCGTGACCGTAGGCGTGGCCTGGAGGGAGGGGCCCTTGGGGAACGCCCATCGCGTCCGGCCTGGGGAGCCCGGAAGCCGGGAGGGGACCACTGCCCAGCCCAAGGTCACACAGCCACGTGGGGCCTGCTGAGCCCGAGGTGGGCGCCTGTTTCTTCCCCCGGCCCTGCTGACCAGCCGCAGGCTTCTCAGCGCCGGGTGCTCCCGCATGGAACGGCTCAGCAGATACTGCCACAGCGGGCTGTCCTCAGAGGGCAGCAGGCGCTTCTCTCGCCGGGATCTCCAGGAGGGGCACCGTCTCCCTGCAGAGGAGGGGGCTCTGGGTCAGGGCCTGGGACTGTAAGGCTCCGGGGACGAGCCTTGGCTACAAAGTCCTGGGACAGCTCCGTGGCCCTCTCTACCCACCCGGGACCAGCTCCGCAGGCCCGACCTACTCACCCAGAAAGAGACCGGTAGCGAAGGCGGCACCCAGCGCGGCGGAGCCCAGGGCCAGAGCGGCTGGCATGGAGAGTCGGGGCATAGACTGGGTCATGGCTCAGGCGGGAGGCTACGGTGGCCAGGAAACTTGCACGGTGGCTACCCTGACCGTACTCCTACCCGCGGGCCCTAGCAGCTCCACCTGGTCTGGGCGCAGCTCTCTGTGCTGCGGCCTCGAGCGCCATCTGGCGGCCACACGGCCTTACTGTATGCTCCGCCTGGGCGAGTGGGGAGCCACCTCGTGGCGGCGCGTGGAACTGTGCTCGGAGGGGCTCAAGCCCTGCATTTGAGGTCTGGGATCTTCCTTTAGGCATGCTTGGCCTAGGGTCATGGATCAGGGAGGAAAATTTCGATGTGTCTCGTCGCTATGCTCCTTCATCATCACTACCATTTCTGCTGAGGCTCCTTGGGGCATATATAGTTGGATGAGTGGACTTGGGGTCTTGAAGCATAGTAAAGGGTGTTTATAAGGTGATAGAAATTAAAGGAGATCTGGGAGAGACTTAATCAGGGAAGGCCACTTGGGAGAAGTGACCAAGGGTATCAGTTTGAGGAATGAGGGGCCTGGTTTGGAGGGAAACAACCAGAGGTGGGACTTGGGAAGCCTTGTAGGGTCTGGCTGATGGATTGCTGAGGCTATGGCTTTAGTTAGAATCTTGCCTTTGGGAGTCAGACTTGAGATCTTGGGCCTGTAATTTGCGTCTTTGTTTCCTGTAATGGAAACCATAGTCCTTATGGTAAATGACACCTTATTCTGCAGCCTGCTGCTCAGTAGGTGCTCACAAATGGCAGTTGCCATTATGATCATGGGCTGGAGTGAAAACATTTTTTTTTTTAAAGATTTATTTATTTATGCATACAAGCACGGGGGTACAGGCCAGAGGTGTGGGGATGGTGAAAGAATCCACCAGACAGAGCAGGACGCAGAACAGGCAGATTGACAGAAACACACTGCTGAGGGGAGCAGTGGGCAAGGCAGGAGAGATCTGCTGTGCCATGTGGGTCCACTCCCCAGCCAAGGGCAGGGATCGAATTCGTGCTGTAGTGTCTGCGGTTTGTTTCATAGTGCGTTGCTTAACCTACTGTGCCACGGGGGAGGTCCGTGGAGTGAAAACATCTTTCAGGGGAAAGAGACCTGATTGCAGGTGAGAGCCTTTGCAGCACTGCTCTGCAGGGACACTATTCAGTGAGCATTGATTAAACCTACTCTGTCCTGAACTCCGGGGGACATGAAAAACCTGTTCTGGTTTTTATTTTTTCTGAAGCTGGTTTGGGAAACCACAGAATACACAGAAGTGGTGAGAGTCCCAAGCTTCACAATATCCTCTTCCATGAAGTGGAGTTGTTGATAGCCCTACCAGGGGATGAAGTGAGGAAATTCATGTGAAGGACTTCCATAGGGCCTGGCACTTTTATCCCCCAAAGATTTATCTTATTGGGGCCTCCCTAGGGGCGCAAGGGGTTCAGCACCGCACTGTGATGCATCCACAGCCACTGTGGCCAGGGAGGACACCCACATGGTGCAACAGACCTCTCCTGCCTCGTCTGCTTCTCCCCCCCTGCCTGTTCTGTTCCCCACACTGTCTCTGGTGAATCCTCTACCCCCCCCCTCTGATCTGTATCCAAGCTCTTGTATGCATAAATAAAATCTTTTTTTAAAAGATTTTATTTATGCACACAAAAACTGGGGTATAGGATGGAGGTGCAGTGAGTGAGAGGATTCACCATAGACAGTGGCGAGAACAGGTGGATCTACTGAAATACACTGCTGAGGGGAACCTGGCACTTTTAACTGTCACATTTAAAGGAGTTAAAGTCTGAATTGCAGAGGCCATCAAGCTCTTGCGCTGTGACTGTCTCCTGGAGTGGCTACCCTAATAGCCATTCGGTAACCATGTGGACCAGGCAGTACTCCCTGGGGCATCACAGGAGGGGGCTCTGTGTGAGCAGGGCCAGAAGTAGGCTTGTTCGGAAGGCAGTGATCTGTGAGGGACTTTGGCCTAGGCTGAAGCTGGAGGTGAGCGGGAGAGAGACGTGGAATCAGGAATGACCCCCAGCTGTTGAACCCTGGGCCTTGGGCAGGTGGGGCAGGGGGAGGCCCAGCTCCTCAGCTCTGGGAGCCAAGGACAGTTCTGTAATCAGACAGGAGTGGGATTGGTCCTTTGGCTAGTTGGCTGACTGCCCTCTGGCCAGTTTGAAGAGGAGGAGCCTGCTGCACTGTGGAATGGCCCCAGCTCCTCCTGGTTCCCTGCTGGCCTTCTCTGAGGAGTAGCTCCCTCCTCTGACACTTTGCACCGCTGCACCCTGCTTGACCCTGTAAATGTTTCTCTGACTTGACTGTAAGTCTCATTCCCAGGATAAGAACTCAGGTGGTTGGTCTGCTTTTGCCCCAGAACTGAGCACACAGCAAGTGCCAAGTAAATGTTGTCTGAAAAGTGCCCTCATGGTGCCAGGGACTCCTTGCTGCCTGAGCTACCAGTGCAGACAGTAAAAATAGCAACAGTAGGGGCTTTTATTGAGCACTGAGGGTATACACCAGCATCCCTGTGAAGCTGGGGTATCATTCCCAATTTCCAGAGCTGGAAACTAAAGCTCAGAGTGACTACTTTTCCATGCTTAGTACCCAAATCCTGCTCATGAGTTTTTTTTTTTTTTTAAACTTAAATCATATCTAAGTCCTATTTTATTTTATTTTTTTAAAGATTTATTTATGCATACAAGCACGGGGGTACAGGCCAGAGGTGCGGGGGGTGAGAGAATCCACCAGACAGAGTGGGAAATAGCACAGGCAGATCAACTGAAATACACTGCTGTGGGTGGGGAGCAGCGGGCAAGGCAAGAGAGGTCTGCTGCGCCATGTGGGTCACCTCCCCAGCCGGCGGCAGGGATCAAACTTGTGCTGCAGTGGCAGCGGTTTGCTTCACAGTGCGTTGCCTAACCCACTGCGCCACCAAGGAGGGCCCCATACTTTCTTTTTTTAAAAAATTTTTTTGTTTTATGCATACCAGAACTGGGGAACAGGTCAGAGGTGTGTGTGTGTGGGGGGGGGGGGGTGAGAGGATCCACCAGAGACAGAGTGGGNGGGGGGGGGAGAGGATCCACCAGAGACAGAGTGGGGAGCAGAATAGGCAGATAGACAAATATACCACAGAGGGGAGCAGTGGGCGAGACAGGAGAGGTCTGCTGTACCACGTGGGTCAGCTCCCTGGCCAGGGCTTGAACTGGTGCTGCAGATAGCTTCATAGTGATGAGACTTAAGCACTTGTGCCACCAGGGAGGCCCTGCTCGTGCTTTCTTTCTTTTTTTTTTTTTTTTAAAGATTTATTTATTTATACATATAAGAGCTGGGGTACAGGCCAGAGTCCAGGGAGGTGAGAGGATTCACCAGAGACAGAGTGGGGAGCAGAACAGGCAGACTGACCGAAACACACTGCCGAGAGCAGTAGCGGTTGAGGCAGGAGAGGTCTGCTGCGCCATGTGGGTCCCCTCCCTGGCCAGAGGCAGGGATCGAACTCGTGCTGCAGTGGCTGTGGTTTGCTTCATAGTGCGCTGCTTAACCCACTGCTCCACCAGGGAGGCCCTGCTTGTGCTTTCTTATACCTTCCTCACCCACCAGCCAAAGGGAAGACACACCTATGAGTTTCTCTGGTAGCCGGCAGGAGCCAGATCCCTGTGGTGTTTTCCGGGCACTTCTGCAGGGCCCCTCTACCTGTGTGCTGCCTGCATGGGTGTGCTGAGCTCAGCTGGTGCTCCAGCTCTCACTGTCTGCGGGTCTGGGTTTGGGCAGGCCTGGCTCACACCGGAACCTCCGTTCTCTAGGCTGGCTCCTGGCTGGAGCCGTGGAGGTGAGGGGGGGGAATTCGGCAGGGAGGGGAGGCATGTCACCATATATCCCCGTCAGATTAAAAAACTAATTTGAAAAGATTAATGTATTCCATTCTTGTTACGCTGGCTCTGATACCTCTGGGCCCGCGGCCGCTCTGCCTCCTGATTATTGAATTTTTATGGCCTGGTAATTAATTGCAGATTCCCTGTTTTGTTCTATTTCTTTTTCTCTGACATTTTAATTTCAACAAAAAGCAGTGGTCTCCATGCAGGTTCTCTCTGGAGATCCTAATGGTCTATAAAACAGAATGACTTATAGACGTGGCACCCACTTCAGTTGGCGAGCGATTGTTTGAAACCTTGCTGATCACGCAAAATTTAATTTTTCCACCACCCTCCCCCGTTTGCTACTCATTTCTTGTCTCTTCCATTGCAGCGCCAGCATCTCAGCTCACAATGAAGGGAGCAAAATGTCGCCTCCAAACCTGGGCCAAGTGTCTTCTTTTTTCTAGAAGCCCAGGGGGCTGAAGACAACGTGGGTATTGATTCTTTTCCTTGGAGGTGGGCCTGGTGATGGTGATGGTAGCTGAGGGCCTCTGGGGGTCCTGAGGATTTGGGTAGCTGTCCCCAGGGGAATGCAGGACAAGGGGGATTGTTTCTATCTCACTCACACTTTTGTTCAAATGCAGCTGCCTCATTAGACATCAAGGAACCTGCAGGCTCATGAGGGCAGAGGAAGTAGGTGTCATGGGTGTCCGACCTTGCCCTTAGGGGCCATTCCAGGAGTCAGGGGGTTGAACCCTGATGAATTCTTAGCCAGACTTGGTCAGAGAGAACACTTTTCCACAGAACAGGTCTGGAAGATGTCCCTGAGATTCTATGCTAATATTCCCCACTCTTATGTCTTTCAGCTCTGACCTTGTCACATAGGCTGGCCTCCCTCTCTACAGGTTCCCCAAAACTGAGTGGGACAGGGACAGAAAAGTAAGATCATAGAGTTAAGCTGGAATTCAGCTGTCTTCAGCAGCCAGACAAGTAGGTGAGGAGGGTGGTGATAGGGGCTAGTGGGGACTGTGGCATTCTAGAGCTCACCCTGCATCAGAGGGTATTGGTGGCCACTGAGCTTCAACCCATCTTCAACTTGGGAAGATGGGCCCATTGTGGCTAGAGCTTCTGACTTTTCAGGTTATCCGAAGTCTGGCTTTTAAGAAATGAAAGGTCATAATTTCAAACCTTTGTGTTAAACAGTTTTGTTGTGTTTTTTTTTTTTTAAATCTCTGCATCAGCCAAACAGAATATATCTTTGATCTTTGTGTCTGATCTCATCCATGGGACAACTGTTTCCTTTGATTTGGAGCATGGATCAGAGAAGTTAAAACCTGGTAGTGCCAGAGGCCTTGGTGCCCAGGACACCTTGGGCCAGAAGGATTTTGGTGGCTGACTTATCACCCCACAGCTCCAGCCCCGGCCAGGAATCTGCTTTATACCTTTGGACCCCTAGTATCCTCCCCACCTTCTGTAGCCTCTCCCAACAATGGGGCCATTGTCACCCTCAGGCTTCTCTCCAGGGCTTGCGTCTTAAGGTCTTCTCTCCACTGAGACCCTTGCGGCCCAGGGTCTGACCACATGAGTGAGGGCTGCCAGGGTCCCAGGAGGGGTTGAGACCTTTTAACCCAGGACTTCGGGACACAGAGCCCTGACTCCGAAGGGTTCGAGGGACCTGCCTGGAGCTGGGCAGACAGATGCAGCTTGACCATGAGTCAGGGCTCCGGGGGCTGCTCAGATGCGCTGTGCTGGGCTGGCAGTGCCCGGGTCTCTGGTGTCCTCATCTGGACAAGCTGAAGGGGAAACCTCCCAAAATAGTTTAAAATGGTTGAAGGTGGGATTAAAATATGCCTGCCTAGTTCCCAACCCCCTTCCTTGAGAACTACGGTGTTAGTTGTTTAAATACTTAGAATTCCCTGCTCCTGCATGAGCGTGTTCCTCACTGCAGCTGACAGTAGCTAGCATGGTCTCCATTTTCCAGATGTGCAGACTGATGTCAGGTGCTATGTCCCAGATGTCAGGTGATATGTAAGTGGCAAAACTGGGATGTGAACTTGTCTCAGTCTCAGCTTCACACAAAAGTTTGTCATCTCACAGTGGCCCAAGTCAAGAGCTCCCATGTGCTCTGGAAATTCATTTAGTCTTTTTGTGAGGTATCCTGAATGTAATGGCGATTTACATGTGGCCCATTTTCTCTGACTCTGTTCAGGTCCTGGTATCCAACTGTTTTGGGGACTCCCCAGTGGGTAGTTTAGGTGTGTGCTTCACGGTGTCGTCTATTTCTTCCCCCTTAGATGATAGAGATGCCAGTGTCATAGCCATGCCAGGGCATCATCCCTTCCACCAGGTGCTCAGGACCTTTACATCATCAAGACTTCATGGGCCCTTTTGCGGAATAGCCAAGAAAGTCTCCCTGAAGCTCTTACCTTTTCACATGGACACTGGCTTGTGTTGTGAATCCTTCCTTCCTCCAAAGGAAGACAAACGTACATTCTTCCCAGACTCTCTTGCAGACATGGGATCTTACCTCCTCCAAACAGATGAACTGTGTGTGAGTTCGTGGTTGTGCGAAGAGGGTGTGGTGGCAAGCGGGTGTGAGGCAGTGGAGGTGCCTGAATATCCAGGGGTGGTTGTGGTTGAGCCTGTACCTGAGGTGGGTGGTAGCGGTAGCTGTGTTTTAACTAGGGTGGGGCTCTATGTTGCAATTCCTGGCTGTGTAGCTCCAAGCCTGATTCTCTGGTCTCTCCAGGGTCAGCTGCTTGCAACAAGTAGATTTGATACTTGCAACAAGTGGATCTGTTGTTTGCACCAGCAGTGTAGATTCTGTCATTGGCAACAGAGTAGCAGCTGTGTTGCATTTAAGAGCCCTTGCTATAACCCTCTTCTTTGCTCCTCTGTGGACATGATTCCTTCATCTTCAGCAGACAAGGTTACCATCTATCTCTGAGCTATTCCTTCTCTTCCTTCTTTGCCCACAGAAACCTGGTATCATTCCAGCAACAATGTGGCCAACTCTGGGGATGCACGGTTCACCTGCAGGTCATTTCTGAACAGGGATAAAGGGGTGCTTCTTGGGACATTTTCCTCCCTGGTAACAAGAAATCCCCTTTCTCTTGCTCAGCCTTTTCTTACCTTGAAAGGGGTTATATATAAAGAGAAAATGCTCGAAACCATTGTAGCCATCCTGTGGCCACGAGGCAACAAGGGTAAGGATAAAAAACCCAACAGTGAGGATGGGGAAAAGACAGATGGAGTGTTGCACCTTGGAAACATTATCTAGCTGTTGACTTATCACCAGCAACCTTCTACCTCCAGATTTCTGGTTGTGTGAGAATATAGAACCTTTTGTATTTCGTCGGTGGTTAGCTGTGTTTTCTTTTCCTTGAAGTTCAAAGCTTTCCTAATTGATACAAGCCCCCAACTGGTGCCGTCTGTGTCCACAGGGTGGTTTAGAGTTGGTGCTGAGGTAACCCAGCTGACTTTTTCTTCAGGCTGGAGGGACAGACTCCACACTGAACTGAAAGTTATACTCTCCAAAGCTGAGACCCTCCTTTTTCTTAGGAGTGAATTTCCTCTCAGGACAGGCTGCATCCCACAGACGAATAGCACGCCCAGTCCCTCACACACCTGGTGAGTCCAAATGCCAGTGCTGTGCACTGCAGGCCCACAGCGTCTCTCTGGGTCCTCCCAGTCCCTGCAGGAGGGGGAGGGCACAAGCCCCTCTCCCCAGTTTTCTGTTGACATTCAGATAGGGCACTTAATTCATTCAACGCTTACAACCAGGTTGTGGGGATTGACTCCAATTCCATATGACCCTGAACCTGGGGGACACTGGCATTAGGGGGAGTCTCCCTATCTGTCTCAGCACAGAGGCTCCTGGGACGTGGGTGACTAGACAGCATAGGTGCTTCTGTTGGGGCGAGGCCTGGTAGTCAGGCTTCTGCTACAAGTGTGCTGGGGAACAGCGTTGTCGGGACAACTCACTTTTTCTGTTTCTGGGTAAATAGGGTAGATGGAGAGGCTTCTGCTTCAGGTTGTGAGTTTAGGTTTTTCTGAGGCCATTGGCTCCCTGGGGATGCTCTCCCCCGGTGGGTGACCCAGGGACCAGAGGCTAGCTATACCTGTACCTTTTTTTTAAAGATTTTTTTTATTTATGCATACAAGAACTGGGGTACTGGCCAGAGGTGTGGTGTGTGAGACAATTCACCAGATACAGAGTGGGGAGCAGCTGAATCTACTGAAGTACACAGCTGAGGGGAGCAGAGGGCGAGACAGGAGAGGTCTGCTGTGCCATGTGGGTTAGCTCCCTGGCTGGGGATTGAACTTGTGCTGCAGTGGCTGCGGACAGCTTCAAGGAGCTGCAACTTAACCCCTTGTGCCACCAGGAAGGTCCCCACAGCTATACTTTTAAAAGCTCCTCTTGGGCTCTCGCTGGTGGTGTGGTGGGTTGAGCAATGCACCATGAAGCAAACCGCAGCCACTGCAGCATGAGTTTGATCCCTGCTGCCGGCCAGGGAGGTGACCCACATGGCACGGCAGACCCCTCCTGCCTCGCCTGCTGCTCCTCTCAGCAATGTATTTCAGTCGACCTGCCCATTCTGCTCCCCACTCTGTCTCTGGTGAATCCTCTCACATCCCGTGACTCCAGCCTGTACCCCAGCTCTTGTATGCATAAATAAATAAATCTTTTTTTAAAAAATAAAAGCTCCACTCAGTCAGGTTTGCTGATGCTCTAGTGGCCACAGCAAAACACTGGGCTGAGCCCCCTATGGGGTGAGCTTTTGTGGTGCTCTGTGGGGTGGGCTGTAAGGTCACTTGGATTACAGGTGGCAGAGTGAGGGGTCAGGATCAACAGTACCATCTACAAAGGCTCCAGGGTTGGTGACCCAATCTGTGGGTGCAGAGGCCCCCCATTGGGAAGGGTCTCACTTAGACAGGAGTGCCATGGTTGCTGCCTCATGCTGGAGCTGCTGATTCATCAGTCTGTTTCTCAGAGGGGGAACTGGAGCTGTGGGAATCCTAGTCTAGCCCTAGGGAGCAGGACAGTCCTGCCTCTGCCCACCCACACTGCCATCCTGTACCCAGCAGGGGTGAGAGCTGGGCAGGCTCAGAGAACCTGCTTCCCCAGAGGGGACCAAGACCTATCCCCTTTCTTCACTCCGCACCAGCCCATGCTCCGCATGTCCTCTTCATACCAGAAAACAGCCTGGGATACAAGGATTTAGACTGCATGCCTCAGAAGACCTCTCAGCAGCACTGGCTGACATCTGGCAGCCCCTAAGCTGGCCTGGAGCTATATTTTGTTTGCCTTGATTAGTGTTCAGTTTGTTTGCAGGGAGTCAACACTACACAATCATAAAATTTCACGAAGAATTCAGATCTGATTTCCATTTCCTTTGAAAAGTAGATCTGATAATACTGGGCGTATTTTGCTGCTTGGCAGGTTGGTGGGTGCGGCCAGTGTCTGGTTTGTCCTGTCCCCCGTGGACCTTCCCACTACACAACCACCACTGCCTGCTGCCTCGGAGCCAGCACATCTCACACATATTCCACTGGCTGTTGTGCTTCTGCCACACAGCCTCTAACTTCTGACTGAATCCACCCACAGAGCCCAGAGGCAGAGACCCCTCCAGGGTACAGGTCACTTGTATTTCTGTCTCTTAAGAACCTCATCTAGATCCCAGAGAGACATCCCTCTTCTGGGCCCTGACCCAGAAATCCACTCTCTGCTGCCCATCCCCTTGGGGTCCTTTTCCCCCTAAGGCTATTCCTGTCATACGTGAAGCTCAGCCTGCTCTGGATTGCTGCCCCCAGAGCAGTCTTCTTGAGGGGATGTTGAGGCTGAGATGAAGCCTTGGAAGATATAATAGGGATTTGGGTTCCCGAGTATATAGAGAATCCCCCTTGATATCTGAAAATAGGGTACTAACTGCTAATGCGGTTATAGCACTTGCTATGTACCACCCACTCTCATGCCATATTAACTAATTTAATCCTCATTTCAACCCTGTGAGGATGTAGGTGTCATTTTTATCCCCATCCTCCAGATGAGAAGCCGAAATGCAGAAAGGTTAAGCAACTTACCCAAGATTGCATAGCATATAAATGGCAGAGTTGGGATTTGAACCCAGGTAGGTCCTCTGATTTCAGGGATTATCTAACCACTGAATCATTCTAGACGAAATGCCTTTTGAGTGAGCTGCTTTTTGTGTAGCGTCTCATTTTTTAAAATATTTTTTTATTAAAATATTTTAAAATTTACATATACTTGCCATTAATTGTAATCCCCATGTATTCCCCATCACCATCTCACCAGTGCACCATC
>JAGFMF010012072.1:1028661-1070135 GCA_019455555.1 Galemys pyrenaicus | reverse complement strand
CCTCGTGCTCCCATCTTCCCTCAACCCTCCCCCCCCCCACCAGGTGTCCCCAAGCGTCTCATTTTTACCCTTGGGCTTACCCAAGAAAATAGGATTGGGTTTGGTTGTGAGAGACAGGAAAATCCAAAAGAATGGTGACTTAGCCAAAAGATAAGTAGATTTCTATTTTATATAGATATAGCATGAAGGTGGTCAGGAGGCTCCAGGGTCTAGAAGGACTCAGGTTTCTGATCTTTTGTCATCTTCATCGGGTCCTTCTTATTGAGCAAAACGACTGCTGGAGCTCCAGCCATCACATTGTCACTTCAGTTTTCAGGAAAAAGGAAAAGACAGGATTTACCCTCTTCCTTTAAGGACACTTCTGGAAATTCCACAGGAGACGTGTGTCCCTTTGGCAAGTATTTAGTCATTTGACCACACTTCAGCACAGAAATGGTCTTTATTATATGCTCAATGAAAAAGTGATTTCTATCATTAAAAAGGAGAATAAATATTGGAGACGTTAAGCATTATCAGTGCATTTTACAGATACAGAGACAGAGGCTCAGAGATGTGCATGACCTGCTGGAGGTCACACAGCCTGGAGGAGGTGAAACCTGCACCTTCTGTCCCTGGGCCCGTTTCTGCAGGTCGGGCTCCAAAGACTGCTGCTATCACGAAGGGTGAGGGGGACAGTAGGTCATTGTGTCATCTTCTCCCTAGTCCCGGGAACACCCAGGGCCCAGGTCCTACCAGTCAGACCTCCCTGTGCTTTCAAGTCCTGGCAGTTTCTCTGGGCCCAGATCTGTCATCCCAGCACTAACCATGCCCTGGGCCTGACTCCATCCATCCCACTAATGCCGGCATCGACTGCTCAGGCATGTTCCTGAGGCGGCCTCCAGAGCGCTGAATAATTCAGGCCTGCGTAATGGGATAATGAATTTACTGACAAGCTGGTGTGGTCTCGGTGCTTACATTGCAAGAAATACTGACTTCCCAGGGCTGCTCAGCAGGCTGGAGATGTACACACGCCAAGAAACTGTTGCCTCTGTCCTCCTCATGGGGTTCAGGCCTGATTGAATGGAGACCCAACTTTTAGTTTCAGGTTCTTCAACTGATGGGGAAGTTGGGAGCCTGGGGACAGCCTGGTGGGAACTTTGGGGGTAAAGTGGAAATGGAATCACAGAAGACTGGAAATGCAGAACTGGAAAGGAACCCAGTGATACCTTGGCCTGCATCCTCATTTTATGAAAGGGAAAACAGGCTGCAGAGGACACAGACCTGTGGTTCTGGACTTTGTTCTGTGACTGGGAATATGAGGGCTGACTCTAGGTTCTGGGTAGGAGACTTGCCTATTTTCTCTCTAACCTGCTGCTTTTCCCATCTCCCAGCTACTGGAGGTTGCTGCTAATGGGGCTCACAGCTGAAGCCTGGCCCTTGGTCTTGAGACCTCTGCCCTCTCCCCAGAAGGCTGAACACCCTCCAACATGCACAAACTGCAGTGACTGACTGTGGTGGTATGAATGGCAATCCCAGGCTTTGAGGTAGGTCTAACTTGAATGTTATTTATGCTCCAGAACCCTCACTGGGACCACATTCTAGCCTAACTCTTACCTTCTTCCCTACCTCTTTCCCTCAGGCTACTTCTTAAGAGTCCCCCTCCCCTGTAAATGATCTGAATGGGAATTTCTGCCTCAGGGGAACTCATGCAAGATACCTGCAGTTCTTGGTCACAGGCCCTCCTCTGTGAGAACTGCCCCCAGAATGCTAAGGTGGGCTCAGAGCCAGGAGTTCTTGGTGGTAACCCTGACTGCCATGTGTAAGGAAATCACTTCTCTGACCCAGACCTGAATTTCTCTGTTTGTATGGTTGGGGTTGGGGAGGTTGTCAGGTCCCTTCTAGCTGTGAAGGTTTCTGATATGACCTGAGGTGCCAGGAAGACTTCTAGCCCTGCCTTGTCTTGCATACACATGGAATCGCGCTATTGGGCATGACCTTTTTCTCTGAAGACTTTTTCCTTTTTTAAAAGAGCTGAGATGATGAGAATGAGTTTCATATTAAGGTGATGGTGCTATAGAGCATGATCTCTTGAGGTAGATGCTTTGGCTTACCTGCTGTGGAATCCATCACCTGAAGGAGGACTTACTATGACCTTCCTTCTTATTTTGAATGTGTCTGGATGATGTCTGGAGCTGCAGGAGTTATCTTTCAAACATGAGGAAATAGCATGAGATGTGAACAACAAGCTAAGAACGGTGAAGCAAAAACATAGAAAGAACCTGGTTTATGATGGCTTTTCTGAATCATTGTATAGGATTTGAAAACTCTGGTGTCTGAAATGTTAATTTTATTGCTCAAGCAAGTCTTGGTTGCCTTTTCTGTTATTTGTAGTCTAAACCATTCCAGACATACCTAGCTAACTTTAGGATAAGTAGATGATCGGACTCTTATGGCACTGGACTCTGTGGCTATCACCTGTGGCCTTGAATGCAGAAGGCACTTGGGAGCAAGGGCTCAGGGCATGCATGCCTGATGGTGGATACCTGGAGTACGGTGTGGGCATGAATAAGTGGGTGCATCTGAGCTGAGAGACTGACACTACAAGACTGATGCCACACAGAAGGCGGGGTGTGGTGGAGAGTGGTGGAGAACAGCTATGAGAAGAAAGAGTATATAGAGATTCTCAAGAGGGCCCCAAGTTGCTGTCTTCCTGCTGCCTTGTTTCCCCTGTGGACTATTAGAAAACCTGTGGGGATGATGCCAAGGACTCCAAGGTTCTATTTTAAGCTGTCTGAATCAATGGTGAACTTACCTGGCCTGGGTGGTTGCTGAACACTCGCTTCTTTCATTGAATCACAGTAACAATCCTTTGAGTCAGGGATTATTAACTCAGTGGTCACATAGCTGGCAAGTAGCAGCACCCTTTTGGCTGATCCTTTCAGAATGAGAAGAGTTTTGATAATTGATAAGAATTTAATTCATGTATCCTCCCTACACATGTCCTCTTATAATCTGACCTTCCCTTGCTACTCTGGTCTTGTTTATTTTCTCTCCCATTAGAGACCTGGAAAAGATCCCTTGTGGGCTGGGAGAAGGGATTGTCATGTAGCCACTATTCATTCCTTTATGGAGTTTTCTAAATCCCTGTACCAAAAACTGAGGAGAAAGCCAAGCCCATCTTGGAGAAAATGGCCAAGACACAAAAATAGACAGAGAGAAGGCGATGAAGAGAGAGGCATAGGTAGAGTAGGAGGAGGGTGAGAAGAAAGGAGAAGTGCAAACTCTCAGGTTTTAGAAGTGAATGTCAGCTCTGCTGTAAACTAGTTCCTCTTCCCTCCCCCCAGCTTCAGTTTCTTCACTGAGAGATTGATAGACTAGAATATCTCTCTAGCAAGGTTGGTGAGGATAACAACTCAGCTCTGAGCTGTAGCTGACACTCAGCAAATGGGTACGACTGCCCCACACATGCTAATCTGATGGTCTTGGTTGCTGATCTGAGGGTGGAGGCAGGACTGGAGGGAGGGTGATAAGACCTTGTTCAGCCTTTTCTAGAGATCAGAGGTTTTGTTGAGAAAAAGAGAGGTGTGTGTGTTCACATGCATGTGTGTGAGCACCCAGGTGCACATATGTGCACACTGATGTGTCTTGCTTAGGTACTTCAGGTGATTAAGCAAGTGCTATTTCCACTGACAGAAAAGTGACCTTCACAGACTAATAGCATAATCAGAAGTGCATTTGTCTCCTTATCAACGGAGTGGGGGTGGGGAGGTAAGAATAAAAAGGATTTTAAGACAAACCAGAAGGCAGAGAATTGGGAAGTTACAGCTGGGACTAGCAGGGGTGAATCACTGATCCAGAATCTGAAATTGAGCCCCAAACTACTGAGGCTATTATAGATGTGGGAAACCTTCTCTGAGGCACCTCCTGTCTATCTGAGTGCAATGGGAAGGCAGGGATAGCAATAACCTTAGGCTAAGGACAAAAAGAAGTGTCTCTATCAGGTAACCAAACACACCTGAGTTTCCACTCCTTTGGGTGGATGACATTCAGCTCAGTTGGTATCTGGGCAGAGCCTTGATCTCCAGGAGCTGGTATAGACTAGCCAGTGGTCTCAGCTGAGAGTTTTCCTAGTACTCCATCAGGCCTGGGAGCTGTGAATGAAGATGGGAGCGGGGCAGTTTTCCAGCATCATCTAGGAAATTCAGGGCAAGAGCAGAAGAGGGTGGCACCTCTCCCTGGCATGCCCTGTTCACCTAGTCAACACTTCGTGCTAGGAGACATTGCTGTCTCCAGAGTCTGCTCTCATCTTTCAGGCCAGGTGTTCCTCCTCTTCTATAGCTGTGGTTATAACTCTTCTATAACTTTTCTTTTTTAAAGATTCATTTATTTACACATACAAAAGCTGGGGTGCAGGCCAGAGGTGTGGGGCGGTGGTGAGAGGCTCAGTGAGAGAAACAGAGTGGGGAGCAGGACAGGCAGATCCACTGAAATACACTGCTGAGAGGAGCAGTGGGTGAGACAGGAGAGGTCTGCTGCATCATGTGGGTCACCTCCTTGGCTGATGATCCAATTCATGATGCAGTGGCTGCAGATAGCTTCAGAGTGCTGAGACATAAGCCCTTGTACCACCAGGGAGGCCCCTAATGTGGTTTTAAAACATGTCTGTAAATTCTTAGATACACCTGTCCTCAAGAGGTGGAGCCTGTGTTCCCTTGCCTTGCACCTGGGTGTGCTTCTATCAGGAGAGGGGAAGTGCTGCTATAACTTCCCAGGTCACATAGATTCTCCCAGATTCTCCTTTAGAACTTGCTCTGGGAGCAGTCAGCTTCCCTGTAAGAAGCTCATCTCCTCTAAAGCTGCCATATGCAGAGACCACATAGAGTGAGAGAGGCCCAGGGGTCCCAACTAAGTCACCCAAGACCAAGTGTCAGACATGTGAGGACACCTTTGGGATGACCCCAGCATCAACCATCAAACACCTGCATTGCAGAACAGATGTAGACCTGGGAACTGCCTGCAGTCCAAGCAACCTCCAGATTCACAAGTAGAAAAAGTGACTATGCATGCATTTTCTAGGGCTGCCTGGGTAACAGATAACTGTGTATTGGGCAAAACAACAGAAATTTGTTCTCTCATAGTTCTGGAGGTTAGAGTCCAAAATCAAGATATTGGTAGAACTGGTTCTTTTTGTGGACTCTGCGGGGGAATCTGGCTCAGGCCCCTGTTCCAGCTTCTGATGGTGGTTGGCAGTTGGGTTTTCCTTGGTTTGAGGATGCCTCACTTAACTCTCTGCCTCCATCTTCATATCATGTGTCTCCCTGTCTCTCTGTGTCTAGATTTCCTTCTAATGAGGACATCAGTCATATTTATATTAGGGACTCACTTTACTCCAGTATGATCTCAACGAACTATGTCTGCAACAACCTTATTTCCCAGTGAAGATCACATTCTGAAGTGCTTAGGGTTAGGACTTTGACATATCTTTTGGAGGGGAACATAATTCAGCTCCTATTATTTGAAGCCACTGTTTTGGTGTAATTTGCTATGTAGTAGTAGTTACTCAGAACATTAGAATTAAGGGTGGGGGGTTTAGGGCAGCAACAAAAACATCAGTGGAAATGTAATAAAATGGGAACAAGTTACCAGATTATCTCGAGGAGTCTAGTTATGTGATTAGAATAATTGATTTTTGAAGTAATTTGGGGTTGTGAGGGGACTATATTCTCTTCCTACAAGATGTATGTTCCAGCAACATGTGTTTGAATAATAATAGACAGCTTCCCTAATGCCTTCTAATGTAGGAAAAGAGTTTGGGTTTTCCTCCCTTTTCATAAGTGTTGAGTATTTACTTAAAGAGAATTGATATGATTATTAGAGTACTTCTGGCCTCTACATATCTAATCTCAGCATGGCTCTGTTTACTAATACTTACCCAATCAAAGCACTAGTTAACTGAGGGGTTAACTGCAGTTCCCTGGTTAAGGATCTGGCTTCTCCCCAGAATGTAAGCAACCCAAGTCAGGGAAGCCTCTTTTTCTTCTCCTGATTCCCAGAACAGTTCTCAGCACATAGTAGAGGTTTAATAGTTACTTTCTGACAGCATGGATGTTGGAAAAAGAACAAAAGGATTTAAAATCTATATGATGATTAAAGGTTTACAAATATATCAGCTATAACACATCTAATCATGATTCTCTTCAGTTAATGGAAGAGCCTATGGAAAAATAAAGGACCATGAGAGACCAGCAACAAATTTGAAATATCAACCCATAGAAGTAAATGATACCTGAAAATGACTGTACCTCCTGAGGAGATTTGCTTTGTTGAACAACCTACAACTTCCACACCTTGAGTGTCTGAGTAATAAGAAAAACAAAGGATTATAAAAAGTGACCAAGCAGATTAAAAAAAAAAAACAAAGCAAACAGAGGTATCAAAAATTTAAGTATATCAAAATTAAAGACTTAATGGAATAGGACCTCCCTCGTGACACAGTGTGTTGGGCAGCACACTGTGAAGCATCCACGGCACAGTAGCACGAGTTCGATCACTGGCCAGGGAGGAGACCCACATGGCGCAGCAGACTTCTCCTGCCTTGCCTGCTGCTCCCTTCATCATTGTATTTCAGTTGATCTGCCTGTTCTGCTCCCCGCTCTGTCTCTTGTGAATCTTCTCACCTCCCATGACTCTGGCCTGTGCCCTAGTTCTTGTATGCATAAATTAATAAATCTTTAAAAAAAACTTAATGGAATAAATAGACATAGCTGGAGAGGGAATCATTAATTTGGAAGATAGCATTCAAAAATTATACAGAGTGAAAAATAGAAAATATGAAAAACACATAAGGAGATATGGAGGGTGGAACAAAAAGTTCTAATGTATGTATAATCAGATTTTTAAAAAGTGCTTATAGAAATAATTGGAGGAAGGCAATATTCAAAGAGATTGTAGTTGAGAATTTCCCAGGATTATTTAAAAACATGAACCCTCAGATTCAGGAATTCCCATTAATATCAAACTGGAAAAATAAAAAGAAGTATTTATAAAGATACACAAGCGTTCAACTGAAGAATATCAAACACAGCAAAAAGATCTTACAAAATACCAGAAAGAAAATTTTTCTTGTTTACCATGTCTATAATTTGAAGAAATTAGGCTGAGTTAGTTACAGTAGTATCAGTAGCAATAATGAAAGACAGAAAAATAATAATTGTAAAAGGCTTTTAAAAAAAAACTTTTTAAGAGTTGGTTTAAAAAAAAGTTTAAAAAAAAGTTGGTGTGAGGATTATATACCCCAGTCCCTGCACTTGATCTTAGCCAAAAAGCCAAGAAGTGATTACCTCAGTCCATGACTGAAATAATTTCTCAAAAGGTAATGTCTTATTTCTAAAGAATAGCTGTAGACCTAGGTGTACTCAGCAGGTTCTCAAACAATGTACTTTCTTTCAGCATCATTTCATTGTAATGTTGATGAGAGAAAAAACAGTTCATTTTCAGCTAGGCCACCATCTCTGTGTTTATACCTTCTCCCCATTGCTTTTTCTGGTTTTCTCTCACATCTCAAAAATATGCATGTGAGGTTAATTGGTGTGTCTAAATTGTCCCAACCTGAGTGAGTATGAGTATGCCCTGTGCTGGATTCCTGGCCAGGGTTGGTTCCTTGCTTGTGTCCTGAACTACTGGGACAAGTTTTGGCCACCCTCACCATGAACTGGAACAAGTGTGTTGGATAACGAATGAACACAAATTATTGTTTAATAGAAGAAGTTTTTGGGTCTGTCTTTAGAAGTTTGGTGATATTTTTGTGACCAGAAATGTACCCTAAGAACTTTCGTCTTTATTAATCAGCCTATGGTAAAGGTGGATTGGCATATATTGTTTCGCATAAAGTTGTGATTTCCAAGAACTTATCTATGGATACTACTTTATTAAATGAGGATTTACTGTACTCAAGCACTACTTATAATAGTGAAAAGTGAAAACAACCCAAGTGTCTATCAGCTTATGAATGGATAAACAAAATGTGGTGCTTCTGTACAATAGAGTATTTACCATAAAAAGAAATAGAGTAATGATAATGTGCTATAACATGGATGAACCTAGAAACATAGCATCACCTTGCAGGTTGAGTATAGTTCCAGTCAGCTGATCTGTCAAATTAGGACAGGGGCCTCTTGCCCATGTGGGTCTGGTGTGCCCTCCTTGTGTGTATGCCCTCAAACTGCCACATCAGTGTATTACTGGGACTGAATGTGTATGGTTAAGAGTGTAGATGGCTCAAAGTCAAGCCTTCAAGACTGCCACAATTTTTGAAATTTTATTATTATTTTTAAAGATTTAATTATGCATATATGAACTGGGGTACAGGCCAGAGGTGTGGGGGTTGAAAGGATATACCAGCGACAGAGTGGGGAAGGGGATAGGCAAATTAACTGAAATCCACTGCTGAGGAGCATGCAAGCTCCTCACTGCTGAGGAGCATGAGGAGCATGAGGGGAGGAGCATGCAAGGCAGGAGAGGTCTGCAGTACCATGTGGGTCACCTCCCTAGCCGGTGGCAGGGATTGAACTTGTGCTGCAGTGACTGTGGTCTGCTTCATAGTGCGTTGCTTAACCCATTGTGCCACCAGGGAGGCCCCTTTAATTGATTTTTTTGATTTCTTTTTTACTTTTTTTTCATTGTTCTTATTTTTCCCCATGATTGTTGCTGAAATAATGGATGATCTTAAGTTGGATCACCTAAGAAGGAGACCTTGAAATGATGATTTAAGTGAAAATTATTGTGTGTAGGGTGATTATAGAAAGTGCTGGAAGGAGAGTGGGGAAAGTGGGCCTGCAAGGGGAAAAGGGTCACAAGAGTGTGCCAATTAGTTATTACTATGGGCATCTGGGGCTCAATACTGTTAGGACGTCTGGCTGTGAGGACATTTGTACTGCACAGTTACAGGTTGTGGCCTCTGTCCTATGTGTGGTAGGGTGATGTACAGCATCCTGACCTCTACTCACTGCATGTCACTAGCAACCACCTAACCAAATGGTGTCCAAACGTTGTTATACGTCACCTGGGGGCACTGTATCATACCTGTTTGAGAGCCTGTCTCAGGATTGTCCTGTCCATGAGGTGAGGGAGCTGGGGTAATTATACACTAACCTCATTCATCATTGTTTTATGACTGCTTTTGTGGGTGTCGAGTCTCTGGCATCTCTGGCCTGTCTCGAGGGTTACTTAACATCCCAACCTGAGAAAGCTTTTGCCATGCTGGAGGTGTCAGTAACACGAGTAGAAATAATAAGGGCTGAGGGTTGTGAGCATCCAGAGTACAGATACATCCTGAGGTGTGTACCATTGGGAACCCCAGTTCCTCCACAGATCTGCAGCTTGGCCTGAGCACCCGTGTTTCAGGGGACTTTGCAGCTTCTAGTGCCTACACATGTTGAAGCCAACTCACCCTAGTGCTGACTTGACCCCTCAGCCTTGCTTCTAAGTGATACCCCAACTACCCCTCACCACTGCAGACCTGGCCCTACAGGAGGAGGAAGGTGGTCTGACTCTGACACTGAAAAAGCTCCTAAATGACCTTATTTCCACAGGTGGTTGGCACTGAGGAGAAAGGTGTGCCCAAGGAATCCTCTTTCTCTCTTCAGCTCCATGAAATTATCTCAGCTCCCCACACCCACTTACAGCCCCTGACGGTGTTCTACTTTGTCAGTGTATGTGTGACTTTGGACAAAGCACGTCCCTCCCTCTCTAGGTCTCAGTCTTCTTTCTGTCAAAAAAGCAGGGATTTGGTGGGATGGGCTATATGACCTTGAAGTGTCCTTCCATCTTGAGTGGCTGCTGAGAACCCAGGAGGCAGCAGGGAGTCGTCAGGCAGCCAGAACCTGGGGGCAGCCAGAAAATGTGACTTCGTGACAGCTTGGTCCCCAGTGGCATTGCTGGCCTCTGATCTGCGAGCATTTCCACGGTATGCCCCACACTCTGGGCCGGTCACAGCCCTGTGAGGCCCCTTGCTCGCTCAGGAACATCTGCTACAGCATTTACCACGTTAATAGATTAGCTTTGAGAATCGGGCAGGTGTTTTCCACCCAAGCCAGAAAACATCAAAATCAGATTGCTCTCCAAGCCTTTCCACACAGGCAATCGAGTTAGAATGACTCATACGGTCTAACAGATAATAAAACACACATAACATTTGCTTTAAGGTACAGGCGGGGGTATTTTGTCCCGTGCTTAGGAGAAACAAAAACTCACTCTATTTGGGAATAGGGTAATTGAATACAGATGGGAGGAGGTAAATGAAAGAATTTAGCAAATATCTCAGTGGAATAGCTAATGGGAATGAGACAGAATAGGAAATTAAAAATTATTCGAAGCAGATGGACCATTCTTTGAGTTTTTAAAAATTTATTAGGGCCGCGAAAAAATGTGTCTGTTTATTTTCTACGGCCATGAAATTAATGACTTGGTGAGTTTTGCTTGTGCAATTTTATGACTGCCATGTCATCTGTCATAATTTGGGGGCTGTTTGATATGGATTTATGAATGTCCCCACCCCCAACCCCTCCCTGATTTATTGGTATGGGTCATACGTGAATTAGGCTGTCCGCTATTGAAGGAACGAAGCCAATGGCAGCTTAACCCCAAAGGTCCTGGGCAGGGGTCCTTGGGGGGTTCTCAGTGTAGAGGTGAGTGGTAAAGCTGCAGAGGGTCACTCTGGGGCTGTGGGAAAGGGGCAGGCTTGACCTTGCTGAACTTCCCTGTGGGGATGACCCCAGAGGATGCCTGGATTGGGGAGTAGATGTTGGGGAAGCTGCTAGAAGCATGATTTCAGTCTAGACTGCTTGTGTTTCCTTGAGAATGGGGTGGGGATGTTGTGCAGCCTCATCCCAGTTTAAGGACCACCTGCCTACATATCCCTCCAGTCCCTACAAATGGGTTCACTTGCTCCAGGGTTATGGGGGAAAATAAAAATCGGTGCGGAAAGTTTCCCTGGAAGCCTGGCGAGAAGAAAATTCACATTTACTGGAATATACTGGTGCTTGACTAGGTTCTGGATGCTAAGTGCATCCTCTACATGGTGGTTAAAATGGGGCTTTACAGTCAGCACATTTGGGTACAGTTTTGCTTTGATTTTTCAAAGCTGCGTGACTTTGGGTTGGTTACTACCCTCTCTGAACCACAGCCTCTCCCACTGTAAAGTAGGAATGGAAATACCTAATGTTAGGGATGTTCTGAGGATCAAAGGAGATACTATAACACCCTAATACATAACAAAGTGCTGTTAGATGGTAGTTATTATTATTTTTAAAATATTTATTTATTTGTGCATACAAGAACTGTTGTACAGGCCAGAGGTGTGAGCTGGGGTGGGGGTGATTCACCAGAGACAGAGTGGGGAGCAGAACAGGCAGACTGACTGAAACACACTGCTGAGGGGAGCAGCGGGCGAGAGGAGAGGTCTGCTGCACCATGTGGGTCAGCTCCCTGGCCAGGGGTTGAACTCGTGCTATAGTGATAGTGGAAGCTTCATAGTACTACAACTTAACTCTTTGAACCACCAGGGAGGCCCCTAGGTGGTAGTTATTATTATTTTTAATAAACACCTTGTCTAGATCTTAAATGGATTTCTTTTAATTGTAGTGTAATGGGCATATACCATTATATTAGTGACAGGTGTAAAACATATGATTCGATATTTGCATACACTGTGAAGTGATCCCCACCATATATCTAGTTACAGACTGTCATCCTACAACGTTACATTTTTTTTTTTTTCTTGTGATGAGAACTTTTAGGATTTACTCTCTTGGCACTCCAATATTATTGACCGTAACTGCCATATTGTAAATTATATTCCCATGATTTTTTTAATTTATAAAATTGGGACTTTGTATGTCTTTACTCTTTCCAAATTTTGCACCCCCCCCACCACTAATCTGTTCATCTGTTCTTTATGAGTTTTGTTTTCTTTATGAGTTTGAGTTTTGTTTTGTATTTCCACCTGGCAGATGGAGAAACAGGCTCAGAGAGGTTAAGAAATTTGCCTGAGTTCCATAGTTAAAGGAGCAAAGTTGGGCTTTCTGCACAGGTGTCTTCTTTCCTCCATAACCCGGGGCCTAACCTGTTTTTAATTGGGAGACCCCAAGCTCCTGGAGGACAAGTTCAGGAAAACAGACTTAAGATCCTTCCTTTGGTTCCTATGGCTGGGCCTGGCCTACGTCATTTCCCAGCGTTAGCATCCACCATAAACTTGGCTGGTGAGCTGATTCTGCTGCTCTGGGCTCTCTGAGGAGACTCCTTCTTCCATTTCCCCCCCTCGTCTCAGCTTCATCAATGAGGCTAGCTAGGTACCTCTCTGGTGAGAGGCTGGGAGTGTCTGCCCAGCCTTAGGACTAGGGCCATCTGATCCTCTCCCTTCCCCTGACTCAGCTCCAGAGGATCCTGGAGGTAGGACTTGCACTGGTTGAGGGTGGAGGTAGGTATAGAGGTGTGGGGGAGGAGCTTGAGGCTGGAAAATCCCTGCCCTTGGCCAAATGCAGTAGCCTGTGGCATTTGGCTTCAGGACAGGATGTTGGTAGCTTTGAGACCCACCTGAGTTCTTAGCTCACCCAATCCCAGAAGTCCAGACTCATGTTCTCAGCACCTCCGAATCAGTAACAATCATAACGCCTATGTATGGAGCAACTATGATGATTGGGATACTGTGCAAGTTATGTTATCAGTCATTTTGTTACAGAACAGGAAAAGGGGCACCTCAGAACCCCCAAACATACCCACTCTAAATGGGTTCTGCCATCCACTGTACCCATTTTCCTAGGGACCACCCTGTTAGAATTTACTCCTCTGGCTAAGTGTTTGTTGAGTGCCTTCTATGTGCCTGGCTGTCCTAGCACATACTGCAAAGAACAAAACCCGCATGGTTCTGTTATGGGGGAAAGACTTACACAAATAGGTTATGGACTTTGACCCTCATTCCAGACCTGCAAAATCTAAGAACTACCAGTCCCATAAGGTCATTATCGAAGAGCAGATCACTGGGACCTGAGAGTGGAGTTCAGCAGCCAGGCTGAGTATAAAAGCAGACTTGTGGGCCTTGGGGCTCTCCCTTTTTCCTTGGGAGCCAGCTCTCAGTGTGACGTTGGGTTCCAGGTCCGAGGAACTGGTAGGACATTTACGGATCTGTATCCCTCTCTTCCCCTTGTATTATTCACTACGCTATTTCCCCTTCCCTTGTAAATAAAGCCCTTTATTATCCTTAGTTGTGTGTGCCTGCAGCTGGAGCATTGTAAGTGCTTTCAAGCTCGTGGGTGAGGACCCAGTCAGGCAAACCCATTTTATATTAGGGTTGTTGCCCTGTAACAGTTCCTGCCGTCACTGAACTTACATTCCAGTGTGAATGGCACTCAGCCAACAGACACAGTACCTCTAATGTGTTAGGTGATGTTAAAACTAGGAAAAACAGGGTCTTCCTGGTGATGCAAAGAGTTAAGTCTCAGCACTATGAAGCTATTGCCAGCCACTGGAGCACAAATTCGATCCCTGGCCAGGGAGCTGACCCACATGGCACAGCAGACTTCTCCTGTCTCACCCGCTGCTCCCCTCAGCAGTGTATTTCAGTAGATCCACCTGTTCTGCTTCCCACTGTCTTTGGTGAATCCTCTCACCCTCCCCAGCACATCTGGCCTACACTTCAGCTCTTGTATGCATAAACAAATGTCTTAAAAAAAAATAGGGAAAAACTGGTCCAAGATAGAGTCCCACATGGGCCCCACCCAGAGTTAATGCCTATTGCAGTTTCAACCTCTCCTAAAAATGTAATCCTAAAGCAGTCAATCTGGAGTTTCCTAGTTAGCAACAGTGAGGTCATCTGTGTAAGTCCCCACGACCACCACTACACACACACACTTCCTGTGCCTTCCTCTGAGGGAAGAAGGCTTCACCTGAAATAATCTTTTCGTTTTCTAATAACCTTTTCCCACCCTCTTCCTCTCTACCATCCATTTTATGTAACCCCTGTAGTAGCTAGAGGGGATGCTCCCAGGTTTATGAATTGTTTAATAAAGCCAATTAGATCTCTAACTTTTGGTTTTTAACCATTGGATAAAGAGCTTTGAAGAAGGTTAAAGCAAGGTGAAGGATGGTGAGGGGGCAGGCAGTGGGCAATGGTGGTGGTGTCCCTTTTAGGTTGCCTGACCAAGGAAAGGCTCTCTGATACAGTAACATATTAGTTGAGACTGAAGGGAGGGCAGTGTTGAACTAGTATATGGATAACAGAGCAAAGTTTCCAGATGCAAAAGCCCTGGAGTGGGAGGAGACTTCAAGGAACAGTAAGGAGGCTGGAACAGAACAAGCAGGAGGAGAATAATTTTAAAGTGTATTATCTAATCCTTATCTCAGTTCTTAAAGGTGGGTTGTTAACTTCAGTTTTACTGATAAGGACCCTGAGGCTCAGTTCCTGAAGGTGGGTTGTTAACTTCAATTTTACTGATAAGGACCCTGAGGCTCAGAGAGGTCAAGTCACTTGGCCAAGGTCACACAGCAGAGAAAGGTTCTGAGTTCCTGTGAATCTTTCCCGCTTCTCTGGTTATTACAGTCAGTGACAGAACAAGAGCAGGACCTAGGATGGAGAGGTTTGGTGAGGGTTGGAGAAGACTGCAAAGCAGTTTATAGGCCCTGAAATGTCTGGAAGGTGGAGCTCTAAGGGCAGGTTGGGCTCTCTCCTGTGGCCAAGAGGTCCCTAGCAACCCCAGCTGTAAGGATTCTTTAAGGCCAAAGCTCTTGGCCCTGACAGGGCAAGATGAATGAGAACTCTGGGTTTAGTACCCAGCTGAGTCTCCTGAACGGTTTTCATCCAGATGGTCTTTGGGTGGATAATGTTTAAGAAGATTGATTTCCTGGGAAGGAGAAAGGGCTCCTGGATGGCCTGCCTTTCATGGAAATGTCTCTTGTTTTTAAACAGAGGAAACTACTGCTTTGAAAGGTGTGACTCCCGGGCTCAGTGGCCTTCATGATTTGCAGAGCTCAGGAGCAGGGCAGGGGGACAGGAAATGGGTGGTGATGGCCTAGGATTTTCCTATCGGCAAGAGGGCAGAAGGGACAGCTCCCAATCCTCTGGGCAGGGGCACCTCCTTTTGTGTAGGATGTCTAGAAGGTGGGGCTCTAAGAGCAGGCCCAGTCTCCAAAATCCCAGCCAGGAGTTTTCCATCTCCTTCTTCCTCCTTCACCTATGAATGAATCAAAGGTTCCTGTAGAACTCATATATCTGCCTCCAGGAAGGATTTGAGCCTGGCCTAGAAGAGCATCACTAGGTGGTGGGGTGACCAGTGAAGTGGCACTGTGTGCGTGTGTGTGCACATGCAGTTGTGCATACACGTGTGTGTGTGTGTGAGAGAGAGAGAGAGAGAGAGAGAGCGAGAGAGAGAGAAAGAACATGGTATATGGAGCTTGTAAGACTAGGAAAATTGACATAAAGGTGCAGAGTCCTTCTGGGAGAAAAAAGGGTCAAGGTCCCACCTCCTTTTGTGTAAGATTTGAGGGTATCAGGAACTTTTGGGGTTTGTATGTCACGAAGATTCAGTGGCTACGTTCTGAAGTTGGCTGGTGAAAGGGGAGGTGGCTCTGGATGGGGATGGGGCAGGAGGTAACAAACCAAAATCTGCCTCACACAGCCAATTTGGTTTGTACCCTGGGAATTTGTGTGTGGCAAATTTTAAAAATACATTTTTAAAAAAAATTTCAAACAGGTGAAGATAACAAAGGATTCTTGATGAAATTGTCAAGCAGAAAATTTCAAATATCCAAACAAAAAGCGAATGTAATGAACCCCTGTGTACCCAAGATCTAACTTCAATCATTACCAACCCATACGTCCAATTTGTTTTTTGTCCACATACAGTGTTTACTTCCACCCTTTTCAGATTATATTGAAACAAATCCCACACATCGCAGCATTTCATTTGAAAACTCCATTATTGTATCTAAAAGTAATTCCTATTACTGTTAATACTCAGTCATAATCCAAATTTCCAAAGTTTCATTAATGTCATTATTTGTTTTTAAAGATTTATTTATTTTATACAAGGACTGGGGTACAGGCCAGAGGTGTAGGGTGTGAGAAGATTCACCAGAGACAGAGTAGAGAACTGAATAGACAGATTGATTAAAACACACTGCTGAGGGGAGCAATGGGCAGGACAGGAGAGGTCTTCTGAGCCATGTGGGTCACCTCCCTGGCTGAGGATCGAACTTATGCTGCAGTGGCAGTGGCTGTAGATAGCTGCATAGTGTGGTGTTTAACCCCTTGCGCCACCAGGGAGGGCCTAATGTCATAATTTTTTAAAAATTTGAGTAAGGGTATAAATTAAACCTATTATACATTGTGACTAATTGCTTTTTCTCTAAATCTTTTTCAATCCATGTGTTTCTCCTCTTTTCTTTTTGATTTGTTGAGGACACTGGATTGTTTGTTCAGAAGAGTTTCTCACAGTTTGGATTTTAAAGTTGTACACTGGGCAAGCTCCTCTATACTCCAAATTAATTTCCTATAAATTAGAAGTTAGATCTAGAGGTTTGATCAGATTTAGAATTTTTTTTTTTTGTTTCTGTTTTAACACAACAAGCTTTTCAGAGGTGGTGACCTATTCTTCCACCAGGAGATCCATAATGTCTGATTGTCCCTCTTTTTGTGGTATTTAAGGCCACTTTTACTCAGTGTCTAGATCTATAAGTTAGTAAGAGGTAGCAAAATCTGTGATTCCTTCTTCATTTATAGCAAAGTAAAGTTTCTATGTCCTTATCTAGTTCTGTGGTTCATATAGGCAAGGCAGAATAAGGTTGGAGTCATCTTTTTATTTCCCAGCCTTCAAAATAAATTATTTTTCTTATCTTCCTGGGTTTATTTTGCTGACTTTTAGTATCATTATGAACGCATAGATTTAAATGTGTATGATGCATTTCACTCTGTTGCAGTTATGTTCACTGTTGATGCCCACCTGGTCCCATCTTCGTCCAGTGGGAACTTGTCTTCTCTTCTTGTTTGTGTCAGTCTCTCTGCCTCTTTTATCAGGACACTTGCCATCGGGTGTAGGGCCCATTGGATAATGTAGAGTAAGTTCCTCCTCTTATGACCCTTTATGATCACAAAGGTGATCACATATTTTGCCATATAAGGTCATACAGTCTTTGGGGTTAGGATGTAGACATATCCCATTGAGGGGTCATCATTCATTCCCCTACAGATCAATTCATATACCTGGTAGTGGGCCCTGGGTTGCACAACTCCAGGGACGTGGCATTTAACACAATAGCCCCGCTGGTGCCAGAGGTCAGCCTGGCTCCAAAGCCCACTCTTTCCATGTAGAATTTAACCTCAGAGGACTTGAGAGTTAGAACAGTTCGAGAACAGAGAGCCTTGGCTAGTTCGCATCCACGCTGAAGGCTGGGTCTGGGGTTCTTGTCCCAGGTGAGCCGCTCAGCTCCACCTGGCAGGATTTCCTTTGGCCTCTTTCACTCCCTCCTATGTCCTTCGTTGCCCTGGTGGGGTGTGCTGTGGTTCTAGAATAGAAGAATTCCTCACATCTGTAAAGTACTTTACCCTTTATAAAGCAATTTCACATAATATAAAATGGAGGATTACTTTTTTTTTTTAGAATTGGCGCACTTACTGTTCTTGATTTAAAAAGCAGAGGAGTTCCTTTATTATTTTTCAAGGAAAAACAGTCCCTCGATTACACTGAATTTTGTGTGTGACCCTTGGGTGATTCTTTTTTGGGTCAGGGGTCTGTGATAGAAAAAAAATGCTCGTATGCCTGCAGCTCTAGAAAATGGAAAGAGCAGGAGGCTTGAGCAACCAAAGGCAGGTGGAAAACAGCTCACAGGCTCCTCGCCAGGTAGAGGGTGGTGGAGGTGGAAACTGCCCACAGGCCCTCCTTATCTTCCTGGGGAGGTAAGACAGAACTGGGCACCAGACTGGGAAGCTAACCCTGCCCCTTGCAACTGGCACCGGGCTGCTCTTCCTTGAATCCCAGCACATGCACTTTCAGGAAGATTCATGCTCATTCACTGAAGAACTGCTCATATTTCCACACTCAGAACCCACACAGACACGCACACAGATGTGCACACTTGCGAATAATAATTGAATGAATGAATAAAAATTGCTAGCACTTATTAGGCACTTACAATGTACTGGCACCCTTTGCCCAAGTGCTTTTTTTTTTTTATCATGAATCTATTTCAAACCTACAACAACTCTCTGAGATAGGCAATGTTATTTCTCCCAATTAAAAGACGTAGAAACTGAGGCACATTGCATAGAGATTAAGTGCCCAAATAGAACTTGACCAGGTCTATCTGTGCTTTGCTCAGAACCCCACATGCTCTGGTGCGACTGGACACCTGCACACTTCGGGCCAGCCTTCCCTTGGACGTGCAGACCTGGACGCCCACACTGTACACTTATGCGCTGTCACTCACAATGCTGCTAGACCTGTCTGTGTGCAGATGCACCACGGACCCTGCCCGGGCTCCTGCCGCCCCTCCTGCCTTCCTTCTGGTCCCCGTGACCGGCTTTTTTCTACAGCCAGTGTCTGGAACTAGCCCTGGTGTCAGGGTCAGGAAGGGGGCAGGGTTGCTGCTGACAGGGTGATGGAAAGCAGGAAAGTCACAAATAAGCAAATAGCCCTGCCTGGACACAACCTCTGGAGCATTTCCTGAATGTCCAGGGCCATGTTTATTTTTCAAGGACTGTCCAGAGCCAACTCCAAGTCTTTCCTTCTTGAATGGCCGTCTTGATGGAGCCGTGGTGCTATGGGTCTGACTCACTCAGGGCTGATGTTTACAAATGTCTCTTCCCTAAAGAGGCTGGGAGGCCCTCATGGGGTGGGCTTAATCTTTTTAGCTGCATCCCTCCCAACCCTGGTACCCTGCTGCCAGCTTTGACCTTGCACCCTCCACTCTGCCTCAGCTTCCCTACCTTTGCTAGAGCTGTCCCCTGCCTTGGACCCTCAACTCCTGTTCTCTAGGTAGATCCTGTTCTCCTTCCTGGTAAATCCTGCTCTCATCACCCAAATGACACCGCCTCCAGGAAGCCGTCTAAGATTCTTTGAAGGTATAAAGTATCTCTTCCTTCTTTGGCACTTAAAATAATTTTAATTGTGGTAGAATACATGTGAATAAAATTTACCATCTTAACCATGTTGAAGTTCTAAGTGTTGTGCAGCCACTGTCACCACTCAGCCACAGAACTCTTTAGATCTTGCATAGATGAAACTCTGTGCCCATTAACTGGTAACTCCCCTGACCGCACCTCACTGGCAGCCACAGTTCTCCTTTTGTTTTGATGAATTTGACTGCTCTAGGTACCTCAGATAAGTGGAATCAGAGTATTCGTCTGTGACTGACTTATTTTACTTAGTAGAATGTCCTCAAGGTTCATCCATGCTGTGGTGCAGGCCAGAATGTCCTTCCTTTAAAGCATGAATAATATTCCATTGCATGTATAGGTCACATTTTGTTTATTCATGCATCCATCAGCGGCCACTTGGGTTGCTTCCACCCTTTGACTGTTGTAAGTAAAGCTGCTATGAAGATGGGTGTACAAATATCTCTTTAGCACTTTGTTCTTTTAACATAGAACTTGTCTCTCCATTCATTTATTGGTTTATTTCCAGCCTTTGGAATAAAGACTGGAACAATAAAGTTGCTGTAAACAGTTTTTTCTAAGTCTTCATATGAAACTGTGCTCTCATTTCTCTTGGGCAAATATCCAGGAGTGGGCTGGATTATATGCTAGGTTTATGTTTAAATTTTTATTTTTTTATTTGTTTTTTTTTTATTAAAATATTTTAAAATTTACATATATTTGCCATTAATTGTAATCCCTATGTATTCCCCATCACCATCTCACCAGTGCACCATCACCTCAGTCCCTCGTGCTCCCATCTTCCCTCAACCCTCCCCACCCCTCCCCACCAGGTGTCCCCAGTCTGTCCTTGTCTCCTCATTTTTGGTTTCTGTGTCTTTATTGCTGTTATTGTTATTATTATTAAATTTTTATTTTTAAAAAAGATTTAAAAAATTTATTTATGTATACAAGAACTGGGGTGCAGGCCAGAGATGTATGGGTGGTGGTAAGAGGATTCGCCAGAGACAGAGTGGGGAGCAGAACAGGCAGATCTACTGAAATACACTGCTGAGGGGAGCAGGGGCGAGGCAGGAGAGGTCTGTTGCACTCTGTGGGTCAGCTCTCTGGCCAGGGATCAAACTCTGGGATCAAACTTGTGCTGCAGTGGCTGCTGCTAGCTTGCTAGTACTGAGATTTACCCCCTTGAGCCACCAGGGAGGCCCAGTATGTTTAAATTTCTAAAGAGAGTGTCAAACTATTTTCCAAAGTGGTCATACCATTTTATGTTTCTAAAAGCAATGTATGAGAGTTTCGTTCTACTACATCCTCACTAATTTGAACTATTCTAATAAGTGTGCAGTGAGATCTTATGTGCTTTCCTCTTGGCTATTATTTGCCATTTGTATATCTTCTTTTGGAAATTGTTTGTTCAGATCTTTTGATGATTATTTTTATATTTGTATTTGTTTTCTTATTATTGAATTTGAGAGTTCTTTATATGTTCTCTATATAAACCTCTTCTCAGATACGTAATTCACACATATTTCTTCCTTGTGCGGCCTATTTTTTAATTTTCTTAACAGTTTATTGACAAGTTTGAAATTTTAATTTTGGTGAAGTCCAATTTATAATCTTTCCTTTATGTTTCCTACTTTTTAAATTCATCTTTAAGAAATTTTGCTTAATTCAAGGTCACAAAGATGTCTAGAAATGTTATAGTTTTATAATTTACACGTAAAATCTATAACCTGCCTTGATATAATTTTTAGCATATTGTATGGGGTTTGGATCAAATGTCATTTCTTGCATATTTTTTCAGCATCATTTGTTCTTTCTTTACTGAATTGCCTTTACATCTTTCTATTCCGTTGACCTCTGTGTCTGTCTTGATGCCAGTTTCACAGTCTTGTTAACTATAGCTTTATGATAGGCCTCAAAATCAGGTTGCTAACCTCCACTTTTTTTTTTTTTTTAAGTTATTTTGGTTATTCTAAGTCTACACAAGGCCTGCTAGGATTTTGACTGGGATTACTTTGGTACTATCTCCAGTATTTCCTGATCTGTCCCTAATAAGGTGTATTGCTCCACTTATTTAGGTCTTCTTTATTTTGTCTCAGTTGTGTTTGTACAAATCTTACACATCTTTTTTTTTTTTAAAGATTTATTTATTTATGCATACAAGAGCTGGGGTACAGACCAGAGGTGTGGGCAGTGAGAGGATCCACCAGAGACAGATTGGGGAGCAGAACAGGCAGACTGACTGAAACACACTGCTGAGGGGAGCAGCAGGCGAGGTAGGAGAGGTCTGCTGTGCCATGTGGGTCCCCTCCCTGGCCGGAGGCAGGGATCAAACTCGTGCTGTTGTGGCTGCGGTTTGCTTCATAGTGCGTTGCTTAACCCACTGCGCCACCAGGGAGACCCCAAATCTTACACATCTTTCATCAGATTTATTCCTAAGTAATTCATATTGCTGATGCTATTGTATACTATTATAAATGATAATTTATTTTCAGACTTATTTGACAATATATATAATTGACATAATTATAAGATCAAAATGACATTGTGATGGTTCGATACCTGAATACATGGGGGAAAGATTATTCCCATGTGGTTAATGAGCAAATATATAACTGTACTTTGAAAAAAAAGATTTATTTATTTATGCATACAGGAACTGGGGTACAGGCCAGTTGCAGGAGGTGAGAGGATTCACCAGAGACAGAGTGGGGAGCAGAACAGGCAGATAAACTGAAATACAGTGCTGAGTGGAGCAGCGAGTGAGAAAGGAGAGGTCTGCTGCACCATGTGGGGTCCTCTCCCTGACCAGGCATGGAACTCATGCTGCAGTGGCTGTGGATAGCTTCACAGTGCTGAGATTTAACTCCCTACACCACTAGGGAGGCCCCGACTATACATTTTTTATCTTTCTTTGGCTGCATGAGAAAATTTAAGTTCTACTAGTAAAAAATTCAATTATACAATATATTGTTATTAAGTATATTCACCATGGTATACATTAATTAGATCCTTAGACCTGATCTGTCTTATAACTGAAAGTTTGTCTTATAACTAAAAATTTGTTTTCTTTTGCCCACCTCTTCCCTCCCATAAATTCAGTACCCATGAAGTGGTAACTCCTCCCTTGTCCACAGACCCTGGTAACTACTTTCTACTATCTGTTTCTGTGAATTTGATTTTTTTTAAAAGATTCTATATATAAGTAACACCATGCAATATTGTCTTTCTCTGTCTGGATTCTTTCACTTAGCATATGTACTCAATGTTTGTAAATGGTGGGACGTCTTCTTTCTTATGGTTTAGTAACAAGCATTCCATTAATAATATTCCATTCCATTTCATTAGTAATATTACATGGTTTAATAATATTCCATATTTATGTCATACTTCTTTTACCCATTCACCTGTGGATGGACATTTAAATCGTTTCCATATTTTAGTTATTGTGAATAGCGATATAATAGACATGGGAGTGCAGGTATCTTGTTGGGATACTGATTTCATTTCCAGGTGTGGTATTGCTGGATGATATGTTAGTATTATTTTAGAGTTTTTGAGGAAACGCCATGTTCCAGTTTATATTCCCAACAACAGTGCACAGGGTCTCCCTTTCCTCCATGTCTTTGGAGTTCTAACCCATGTCTTTTTCATGATAAGCATTATAATTTCCCTTAGAATGGAATTAGAATTTTCATTTTGGTTTCCAGTTTTTTATTGCTAGTATGTAGAAATACCATTGATTTTTGGAAATCATTCTTGTGTTCTCCAACCTTGCAAAACTTGCTTATTAGTTTTAGTAGGTTTTTGCCTATAGATTTTCTCCATGGATGATCTTATCATATGCCAATATCTTTTCCTTTCCAATCTACCTTCTTAATAATCTTTTCTTGCCTTATTGTATTATCTAGAACCTCTAGTACAATGTGGAATAGAAGTAACAATAGTGGACATCAGTATCCTGTTCCTGATACTCAAAGAAAAGCATTCCGCCTCTCACCTTAGCTACGATGCTATTTGTGAATTCTCTGTAAGGACCCTTTAGTTAGGCCAAGGACATTTACTTCTATTTCTCGTTTCTTGATAATTTTCATAATGAATGGGTATTAGATTTCATCTCTTCCCTCCACCCCCCATATATTAAGATAGTTACTGACTTTATCCCCTTCATTCTATTAATATGGCATTTCACTTAGTGGAATACTAGTCAGCCCTAAGGAAGACTGAAATGTTGCCATTTCTAACTAAATGAAAGGAGTCAGGGAATTATGTGTAGTAAAGCAAGTCAGAGTGACAAAAACAGATATTGGACATTCATATTTTGTGAAATTTTATGCAGCAAAATACTTATAAAAACCATTGAGCTTTCTGAGCTTAAGAGGGAGGTGGAGGGAAAAAGGGTCAAGGGGATCTAAGGGACATCTGCTTAACAGGTTTATTCTTTCCCCAGCTTTTGAAAGTTGGATACAGTTATGGCAACTGTTTTTACCTGCTAGCTAGTATCTGCTAGATAATATCTAATATCTGTGTCAGTACTGGCCTTTTTTTTGATTAAAATTTCTCCTTTTTATGAGTTGCACTTTCCTGTTTCTTTGCATGTGTGGTAATTTTTGATGGACGCCTAGCATTTTGAATTTTACTTCATTCCGTGCTTTGTAATCTTACAGATCTTCTGGTGCCTTGTTCTGGATGCTATTAAGTTACTTGGAAATGGTTTGGTCTTCTTGGGTCTTGCTTTTAAGCTTTATTAGGTAAAACTCAAGTAGCTTAGTCTAGGGCTAATACTTAGATTGACAAAACCCATCTAAATATTCTTCCCAAAGCCCAGTGAAAGTTCAGAATTTCCAGTTTGACTGGGGGAAACAGGAAATATTGTTGGCCTTCTAATCTTTTCAGGTAGTTTGTTCCCAGGCCTCAGGGAGCATCCTCATACACCATGTCCTGGTTAGTACTTCGCTGAGTAGTTGAGGGGCAATTGCACAACTCCGGAGTTGTCATTCTGTGCAGCTCTCTCCTCTTAGGATTATCCTGCAAATGTCTTTATCTTCATCTCCTTAACTCAGCTCTTTTTGGGCTTCCTCCTCCCTTTGCTATACCCTGAACACTCCCTCAAGGTAGTCAGTTGAGAAGAGTGTGTGACTTGCCCTGTTGACTTCCCATCTTGGCTGTTGATGTTCAGTGTCTGAAAAGTCGTATCATATATTTTATACTAGTTGTTTCAGGTGGGAGGATGCTCAACTTGGTACTCCACTTTGACTGGAATTGGCAGGTGCTCAGTAATCCTTTGCTTTCAGCAGTAGCACCATTACACTAGGAGATAGTAGGGAGTTCTAGAGAAAACTGGAGTAGGTTATGGGATTGGCTGGAAGAAGAGTCAGTTTATATAAGACAGCATGCATCTTTGTGTCCATTGCTGTGTATTGGTCATCCCTCATTGCACATCTGTCTGTGTGTCTGAATGTGCTCTACTGGAGTCAGGGAGGCTGTCTGTCACGCCCTGTGGGACAGAGTCTGCCTGCTCAGGTGAGACTCCAGGCTGCTCATACATTCATTCTACCAAATTTCTGGTATCCCATACCAGAGTCCATCAGGCCTGGGATGGCCTGTGGACAGGCTGCAGATGAGTCAGCAGACATTTACCTTTTGTAGTTCTGTTTGGGAAGACAGGGCAGGAGCAGAATGCTTCTCTGTTTTGAGTCTGCTGGGAGCTAATCTTAGGAACCTGCCTCTCCTTCCCCAGTAATCCCATGTGTCCCAGGCTTACCTTTCTGTGGTTCCTGCTTTGCTCCCTGGTCTCTCTGGGTGTGGGGGGAGGGGGTTTTGTTGTTGCTATCAGCCCTCCACTGTTGGAGGAACATGACCAAGTATTCTGTGGATTTTTCCGTGGACCTTCAGGATAGCCAATGTTATCATACTTCCAGGAAATCTAGCTTTTACCAGCACCCTTCCTCTCTTGCTCCTCTCACCTGTGTCGGGGTGGGCAAAGGTTGATCTCGCCCAGGCTACCACCATAACACTTAGCTCATTCTGAGGTTTTTTTCCCTAAGGGTGGACCATGGCACATAAAGATACATCTTTAACAGCTAGCAACATGTCCATGATACTTAGAATAGAAGAACAATCAATTTCTTTTAGTTTGTTCAAGGTTTCACTTGACAAGTTAGAGAATTAGTTCAAGAATTCTAGAACTTATGCAGTCTGAAAAAGGGGAAAGTATTTAACTCCAGTAAGTATATTAAAAATATATTTGTAAATATATTTTAATATATTAATATTAATATTAATATTATATATTAATAATAATATTATATAATATATACATAATATATTAATATACTAATAATATTATTATACGATATATACACAATATATTAATATTATATATTAATAATAATATTAATATATATTAATATATTTAATATTGTACAAATATTTTTGTACAAATATATTGTAAATGTATTTGAATATAGTTGTAAAAATATATTTGTAAATATATTTATTAATCTATATAAAATTTGTAAAAAGGGAAGAGCATTTAACACCAGTAAGTATATTAAAAATATATTTGTAGCTGAACTTATGCATCCTGTCTGCCTGCCTGTCTCTCTATGTATGTATGTATGTGTATGTATGTATGTATGTCAGTTACCTGGGAAATCTACACTCCTGGGAAATTTTCTGAGCAGTCCATAAGGGGACACATACATTTTCACCGAAGCGTCATATGTGGCGGTGTGGAATTGGAGGCAGTCTGGCTAACATCTTGCCTGAGGAAGAATGAGAACGTATGGGGAAGGCCTTATGGTCCAAATGTTACTCATCCCCTGAAGGCCTTTGTTTGAGCTCTTCTCATGATGAGCAGGTCAGAGGAATGTGATACATTGTTGTGAAGTTCAAATTGTGCCAGAATTATACCTCTATGGACCTGTTGGTAGTGAACCTGGTATCTTGGTGGTGGGGTGTGTATTTGGGAGAAACAGCATGTATTTATTCTTCATAAAATAGTTATAGGACATCAGCCGCTGCTATGTTCTGGAGATGCAGGGGTCTCTGCTTACAATCTGGCAGGAAAAGTAAATGTTAAACAAATAAATATGTCATCAAATGTATGAGTCTGGCAATAAAGAAAAATAACAGCATGTGTATGATAGACTGGAGGTAGGATCCAATTTAAGGTTCATAAGAGATGGATCAAGGAAGACCCCTCTGAAAAAGGAATGTTGAGATGAGCCCTGAGAACTGACCAGGACGAGGCAGGGGAAGGAGCGGAGGCTGTGGGTTCCAGGTGGGGTGAGGTGGGCATGAGGTTTCATGAGGCAGGCAAGAGCTTCCCCTTCAGGGAATGGTTCTGCCTGGCTGGAGCACAGCGTGTGAGCAGAGTGAGCAGAGGAAGGGAGGCTGGGGACAGCGGCAGGGCTGGGAACATGCAGAGCCTACTGCTTCTGGGGTGACCACATAATTTATCATCCAGACCAGGACACATTTGAGACTGAAAAGGGGTGATACTTACAATAATGTCAGGATAACGGTCGCTCTTTTGTAGGTCAAGGTAAAGTCTGAATTTTAATGCAGTAGAAGCCACGAGGGATCAGAGGAAAGGGAGATGTGCATGGGAATGGGTGGGGGACACAGGTGGTGCCATGGCCTTCACAAATCTCCCATCATCCTTCTCATGATGCCCCAAAACAACCTGTGCTTCCTTAAGGATAGGTCACTGTGGCTGTGTAGTAGCCCCGCAGTGGCCGTGTTTGAGGGGACCGCCTGTCTGCTCTCTGCTTCCTGAGAGATGCTCCTCACAGCAAATTAATCTGTCCCAGTGGGTCAGGAAGGAGATGGTGATGAGAAGTATCCCTTGGTGTCCCCAGTGCCACAGATTAGGGGTGGGGTGCTCTGTCCTGTCCCAGCTGCAGATGGAGATGGGAAGGGAGCAACCTCCTTATAATAGCTTACGTCAGTTTGCCAGTGATGTCGCTAAGTGAGAGTGTAAGAGGTCTAAGGGGACAGGACTCCCATGTTGGTATCCATGCTTCCGGCATGCCGGTTTCCACTTCCTGGTGGACATCAGCACTCATTTCACTCACTTAGTATATTGTTTGTCTCAGAGGCCACAAATGGCCCTGGAACTCACACATCACTCCGAACCATGCACATAGATCCATAGCTATGTGCTTTGTGGAATTAGCAATTGGAGAGACTTGATTTTCAGGAGACTGGGACCCCCGAATACCCATGCCACCATAGCCAAAGGAAGTGAGCCATGCTTGGTTTATTTATTTATTTTTTAAGATCTTTTTATTTATACATACAAGAGCTGGGTACAGGCCAGAGTCCAAGGCGGTAAGAGGATTCACCAGAGACAGAGCGGGGAGCAGAACAGGCAGACTGTTTGAAGCACACTGCTGAGGGGAGCAGTGGGCGAGGCAGGAGAGGTCTGCTACGCCATGTGGGTCCCCCCCCTGGCCAGTGGCAAGGATCAAACTCATGCTGCAGTGGCTGCAGTAGCTGTAGTTTGCTTCATAGTGCATTGCTTAACCCACTGCACCACCAGGGAGGCCCCCAGAATCATGGTTGGTTTAAATGAGTGCTGGCAGCTCATTCCTTGGCAGTGATTGGTCTAGATGGGGCAGAAGATGGGAAGTGGAGATGTAGTATCCAGTTCTGGTTAAAGATATGCAAGGGAGGTATGCTGGGGCAGCTCCTCTTCCCAATAAAAAGGCAACGGTTTGGTGGGAGAATTCTTCATCCCCTTCTCTCTAGCCCTGTTTCTCTCCCTGGACTGAAGACACTATACTTGGTGTACAGCATTCCCTTTCTAACCAGAACAAAAGACACTAGAATGCAAGGGTACTGGGGAGTGGGGAGATAGTAAGCAGTCATTGCTGAGCTGTGCCTGTCCTGGGCAGTCTGCTGCTGGCCTTCTTGTTCCGTGAGACAAATAACCTGTATGTGTTTAAGCCGCTGCAACCAGGCATTCTAGCCAGCGTCTAGCCTTGACTCCCAACCCCACGAAGCCGCCGAGGCTTCCGGTTTGGGGAACCCCTGCCCGCATCTTTAAATGAGCAGTGGATAGCATAAAGAAGAGACAGGTTCCAAGATCGCAGTCCCCAGCTCGGTCACTTCCCTGACAGAGTGACCTTGGGGGGAATTAACCTGGCTTCCTCTCCTGCACAATGGAGGCAATAAATAGCACTGGCCTCATAGGGTTGTTGGGAAGGAAATGTGATAATAAATGGCATCAAGAAATAAATAAATATGCCCAGGAAATCACTGGATATAAAGTAGCTGTTCATTGAAAGTCAGTCCCCTTCCCTCTCTGGGAGCTACATGGACCCTCCCACCCCCAACCGTGACTGTTAAGTCACACACACACACACTCATTGTGCCTTTCACCTTTATTGTCAGGAGAGGATTTTGCATTATGAAACCTTGAGTTTTAAATTAAGTGTCAAATATAATTTGGTCACACTAAGAATTAATTAGGTGACTGCCCTTAGAAAAGCCAGGGAGTGTGAGCTGTGAGTGTGAAATTGGTGTCTACTCACAAGAGAAATGGGCCCCACCACCCTGTAGTGAATGGGGGGAGGGGCAGGGATGGTCTTTGCACCATTGGTACATTTTTCACCCAGGACCTCCAGAAGCTGGGCTCTTGGAGGAGTGGGGTGGGGTCGAGGGGTAGAGAAGAAAATGTTCCTAGCAGGTGTCATCCCCTCCCCTCCACCTCTCCCACAGTCTTAGCTAGCTCCGCCCTCCATGACTTACACACATCTGTCAGTTGTAGACACACATGTGGCTGGTGTCAGGCCTTTCCCTTTAAGGGAAGGGAAGCATTTCCTGAAAGGGTGGTGTGTAGAGAGGGAGATTTTCGGCCAGAAGGGAGGGCACATTTGTCTCCTTGACAAACCAAGGACAAAAGCTCAGCCTGGAGCATTCTGGGAGGGTTCTGCTTCCTCCTGAAGGTGGAGAGAGCCGTACTCCCCAGGCCTCGGCAGCCCAGGGCTTCTGTGAAGGTGGTGGTGGGATTGTGTGCAAGGAGTGAGAAGCTGGGTATCGATATGGGGAACCCAAACCAAGTCAATAGCTCCCACCCAATCCTGGCTTCCCCTCTCTGTGGAGTCTGGGTTCAATTTTCTGGTCAGTGTGAAAAGGAGAAGGAAGAGGATGAGAAGAAAGGAGCAAGCTGAAGTTCTAATGCAGTCGGCTGGGATCTGTCAATCAGCGCACAGCCCGCTGACGACTCAGGGCAGCCCCAGCTGTAAGCAGCCCATGATTTATGGACACCGAGTGAACTCCTGCGGCAGAAACCAGCCTTGAGATCAGAGCGGCAATAGGGCCCTTTTTTTGGCAGGAGACAGGGCCTGCATTTTTCTCATTCATGCCAAACTGCTTTGCACGGCAATTAGCTCTGTCCTCATTTAGTCTCCAGTCCCAAAGGGTAATGAAAGTCATATATCATCTTCAAGACTGCTAATTATTGAGCTCGCTTACAGGTAGGCTTTGTAACTGTGAGAAGGGCCTGTCGGCCCAATATTTATTACTCTTCCAATAAGTAAGTGAGGGTGGGGTGAGCGGAGGGGTGAGGAGGAAGATGGGAGGGAGAGAAAGGAGGGGGGGAAAACAACTTTCTCGAGAGACCGCCCAACCCAGCCTCGGGATCTCTGACATACCTTCTGCAAATGTGCTCATCAGAGGGGAAACATCTTTATTTCATGGAGCCATTTTTCATGCCCTAACAAACCAGTCTTTGAGAATGGTGAGGAGAGGTCATGGAGGGGGCTGGCTGAGGTTTCCTTTGGAGGGTGGGGGAGGGAACTGAGGGGTAATGGGAGGACAGTACAGGAAGAGAGCAGACTGGAGGTGCAAGAATCCCCCTCAGCCCTCATCCAAGTCCAGACCATTCCCCTGGGCTTTTGTGACTGGTTGAGTGGATGTGGGGTGAGGGTCAGGACCTGGGTCTGGGATTAGCTGTGTCTGTCACTGTAGGGTTTGGAATATATAAGGCTGATGCTGGAAAGGTTTGCATGTGAGCCCTTTCTTCGGCTGTTCTGCCACCAAGTGGGCATACTGTCTGGACTATGAGTTTCCATGCCCTTCCCAAAGGGGTATATTGGCTTTCATTTCCACTCAGAAGCGCTTAAAAATATAATTACTTTTTAGAAAAAGTAGGCATAAACATTAGCTAGGGTTACTGATGACTATTTTTAAACAGGGGATGCAATTAAATTAAGAGCTAATGAAATACAAATCTTTAAGTACTGTTAGATGTCATAGTTGACATCCAACCAGTACTTATTGAGTGCCTGTTCATTAAATGTGCCAGGCACTGTACTGTGTATGGGGAGCAGCAGAGATCAAGATGCACAAGGTCCTTGCCCTCGTGGGGCTTCTGGTGTAGTGGTCAGTTGCTACTTATTGATCATGGTTTGTTTTTGAAGAAGTTACCCCAACTTATGTAGTAATAATGGCCGACCACCCTAACTTGAGTTATACACATAGCTAATGTCTGGCCACTGTGCTGAGAAATTTGTGTTTATGTTTCTCATTGAAACTTCACAACCCTTATGAGGTCGGACCTTATACCATCTCCATTTTACAGATAGGGTAAGTTATGTCAGAGGTCACTTGGCTAGTTAGGATTGGACCTATGTCATTCCAGCTCCAGGGTCCATTGTCTAGACCATATTTTCCTCAACTCATTCTGAGCCATTTAAATTTCTAGTAAACGACATTAGCTTAGTGATCTGTTTGGGTATCAAAAGCTCTCAGGAACAGTTTTTCCTCTTCTGCCACCAGCATCCCTCCCACTTTGAGCCTCAACAGATGGGGACTTAGAAATTTCAGACTAAATAGGAGGAGAACTATTAGAATGACTCTGAAGATCTTACAGTGAGTGCTCTGGAATCTCCTTGGCATGGTGATGTCCTGGGGTCCTTCCAGTTCCATTCAAGGACGCAAAGGTGGAAGCCTGAAATTGAGCAGGGTGGGAATATTTACACTATGGAAATGGCAAGTGCTACAAATTAGGTTTTTCTATTGGTTTGTTTCGCAAAGAGCTGGTTATTAAGTATTTATCAGCACATGACTATGGAGGAGCCAAGGGAAAGAGGAAAGTATTTTGCTTCAACTCACAGTAACCTCCTGGTAATTTCTTTCCACTAGTGGAAAGTGCAGTGAGCACTGGAAAGGGAGTCTAATGACTTGAGTCTGGAGTTGACTTGTCACTAAGAAATTTTAACTTGAGCTCTTTGTCCTCATTTGTATCAGATGGCTTCTCGGTTGCTACCACAGCCATAGGTTTAGGTATAAATCTACTTTCGTAAAGAGCCAGGACCTACAAAATGATACTTCATTGAATTTAATTAAGTTTTTTGCTCACAAATACCAAGGCAGCTTCACCACATGTGTTTATAATGGGCTAAGGCTGTGCGTGTATGTGCAAAACACATGTTGCCACATGAGCTGGACAGGGTGAGGAGGACGTTCTCTCTGCTTCCTCCTTCATTCTTCATTTTGGGAGCTATATAGACCAGGGCCAAAAAGCTGCCTCTTTTCACCTCTGTGACTATGGGCGAGTCGTTAGCTCCTCTGGGCCGTGTTTTCTCCTTTGTGAATCAGGGATAATCAATAGTGTATCCATAGCCGTGCTGATTGAATAAAATAATGCACATCAGCACTGTCTTGGCACAAAGGGGGCGTGTAATACCTCCTCAGTGCTGCTACCACTGCTTTGCCTTTTTGTCTCTTTCTTTGAAGGGTGGGGAGGCGCCTCCTATCCAGGGTTCCTGTTCTGAGGGCCAAGGCTGAGATGAGGGGCTGTGGTGCCTCCCCAGGAGCTAACTTCCTCTGGAGCCTCCCAGCCCCCCAAGCAGTTATGCAAACTTTGTTTTCCTTACACTCTAACCATTGGCATCAAGATGTGATTCTGGTCTCATGTTCCTAGATGGGGAAGATCCAGCTGTAGGGGTGGCCCTGGATTCTATGGCTGTTCAGGTGGAAGGACACCAAAGAGGGACAGTGTGTCCACTCACTCTGACCCTGTCTGCACACTGCCACGTAGTTCAGAAATGCCCTTCTACCCGGTCAACTTCTGACCCAGTGGGAAGGGGGCCTGGCTTCTCTTTCTGAGAGGTGATGATTGTCCATGGGGTTACCTCCCCTGCTGCTGCTCCCTGGCTCTGGTTCTGGGAGATTCCTGTTCTCTATTGTCATTCTTTCTGCTCCAGTGTCTCTCCACAGTCTTTAAACACACACACACACACACACACACACAGGATTTTCTTTATATTTCAGTTGCCACTGTCTCCTGGTGCCCTGGTACCAGCTTGGATGTATGACCCTCATTATCTCTCCTCATCCTCTTCCTGGTCCTCTCTACTGCACCTTGGTTTGTCTCTGTTTACTTTCTCACCTCCTTTCCTGTTACCTACTGTCCCATTCCCACATACCAGGGCTGGCTTTGTGATGCTTTCTGGATCTATGACTAAAAGATTTTCCTATGAGTAGATTGAACACACTGAGCCTTGAGCAGGGGAGTCATGACTGGAACCAGTTCTGCCAACCAGATTGAGACTCAAAGCTCCCTCCTTAGGTGCTGTTTCTCGTGGTGGAGATATAATCCTCTGCCCAACATCTTCTCACGACAAGGGTGTGGCTGCCAAAGCTGCGCTCTCACACCCATGCCCATAGAACATGAAGGACAGCTACTCTTGTCCTCTTAAAAAATCATGGGAATGACTCTGATTGTCCAAGCCTGGGACGTGCTCTCACACTGAACCCGTCACTGTGCTGAACAGGTGGGGCACTAGATGGGACAGGCGTGGGCCATCTGCCCATTCTTGTGCTTGGCTAGATAAAGCTGTGCAGGAGATTGAAGATGGTATGCAATCAAGGAAGGGTAACTCCACTGGAGGTCAAGAGAGTCTACGCCAACACTCCAGCACTAGCAACCTATATAAGCAAAGCCATCTGGGGGCACTGGGTGCAGACTTAGATGATCCTGCTCTATTAGGGATTTGTCTTGGAGATCCACAGTTAGGTTTGGAGCAAGAGGATCATTTTATTTTTTCGTGAACCAGAAATGATTATTCTTGAAATTTGGCCACAGTTCCATTTGTTTGACTTCAGCTGTGGTTGGGCCAGGGGCTCCCTGCAAGACTGGGCAGGGAAGAGAGTAGAGGTAGTATGTCTGGCCTTGGGGCCTCACGAGTTTTGAGGACATGTTGGGTGCTGGGCTGTAGGAGAGGCTTGTGCCATTGGGCTCCGCATTCAGGACCTTTACCCTGCTGTCCTTTGTCACCATGAAGAACCTTTCCCCACAGTGATGGCCTTGGGTCATCTAGTAGCAAATTTACTTCTTCTACAAGGTCCCAGTAGGGTCTGCTAGGAGCAAACCTTGCCTAAGCAAAGCAGTAGGGAGCTTTTCCCGCCTCACCAGGCAGATATCATGGACACCCAAGCATACCACCACTTGGACCCCCTTGGCCTGCAGAGCCTTAGCCTGCTCCATAAACGCCAGCAGGTGGGCCTTGGGACAATCCAGGATAAAGAGATAACTTGAGGCCTATGATAATGTTGAACACTTGCCCAGAAGAAATTGGGGTCAGTATAAATAGGTGAAATTCATTCAAACTTTGAATTAATGGGTGGATACCTTACCTAAATGGAGGTAACAAACCAGAAGTATTTTCCCCTAAACTTTGCTGCCCTGGGTCTATGAAAAGAGGGCATGGGTGGAAGGTAGTGGAGTAGGCCCTCCAGGTGGGCATGGCTCCCACTCTCTTAATTCTTCTTGCTACCTGGTGGACTAGAATGAGTTTCTGAGGCCTGGAGGGTGGGAGCAAGAACTACTTATGCTAGGAAAAGGGCCTATTTCGAATTGGAATAATCCAGCTGGAGATAGGATCACCCTGGGTGTGAGGGCTGATGGACAATTGAGGACAATAGCTGAGCTATTTGAGAACTTTGAGACTTGCTTATGTGCCTATGAGACTCCCCTGGCCATCTTATTCCTGTTGTTCCAGTTACTCATTTGTATAACAAACCACTCAAAACCATCTTATGTCACAGCCCTATGGGTCAGGAATGTGGATAGGGCACAGTGAGCATGGGGCCTCGGGAGGGCTGCCTCAAAGGCTCTGAGAATCATTTGGAAGAAGCTTCATTCATATATTTGGGTGGTTGATGCTGGATGGTAGCTGGAACTTGGCTGGGCTCAGACTGAATGGGAGGGGCATTAGCTGCCACTGCTTTATGGGAAAAGCAGGGCTGTCCTGAGAGAAGAAGATGTGAGATGGGTGAGCTCAGTGGCTCTAGTTCTGCCCCCTGGCCGCTGAGGACTGGACAGGACAGAAAAAGAAAAGTAACACTTATTTTTATTTTATTTTAAAAGATTTATTTATTTATGCATACAAGAACTGGGGTGCAGGCCAGAGTCGTGGAGGTGAAAGGATTCACCAGAGACAGAGTGGGGAGCAGAACAGGCAGATCAACCGAAATACACTGCTGAGGGGAGCAGCGGGCGAGGCAGGAGAGGTCTGCTGCACCATATGGGTCCCCTCCCTTGCCAGGGATCGAACTCATGCTGCAGTGGCTGCAGATGTTTCATAGTGTTGTGCTTAACCCCTTGTACCACCAGGGAGGCTTCAAAAAGTAACACTTACGATGCCTACTATGTGCCTATCTTGAATCTTGTGTTTTCGGCCATATAGAGGAGAACAAGCATGTGTCAGCCTGCTCAGTGCTGACGGAGATGTCACGTCTCCATCCTGAGAGTCTTCCCCCTGTTTTTCAATGACCAGGTTTCTTGTCTGCTCATCACCTTTGCCTATGTTAAAGTTTTTCAGAATTCTTGAATGGGATACTTTAGCCTTATGCAGCTTTCTTTGTCTGTCTGTCTGTCTATCAATAGCACCCACACCACATAAGCTTGGCTCATCTTAAGCTTACAGTCAGCTAAAACCTCTGATCATTTCTTTACTTTGCTGGTCTTCCCTATGCCATCTTTGTCCAGGCACTTTCTCATGAGATCAGGATTAGAGTGAGGATGGGTATGCGGATCAGGATCATTTTTGGCCACAAAGGACTCCTGAGATCAAGAATATCTGAAGAGTGAGGCCTATGGTCAGGCCTGATGTGGGCAGGGGTCAGCCTGAGCTCTGGCTTCCTGCTGGGTTGGTAGTGGGCATAGATAAGGTTCCCTCAGGGAAGACAGTACTTACCCAGTGCCCTTCTTGCTTGGGGTTGGGATAAACCATAGGGTTGGGCATGTGCTGTTCTTGAAGACTCAGAAGAGTAAAACTTAGGCGTGGCCTGGGGATGGACAGACTGCTAGGCATGAGGCGTGAGGGAGGACCCAAGGGAAGAGAGAATCAGAAAAGGCTCACTGCTGCCGCCTTTGTTCTGGGCCTCAGTGGATTCTTATTCATTGCATGTATGTACAAAAAAGAAAACACATTCATTGATTTCAGTTGAATCCTGCGCAGTCAAGTTCCCTGCGCCCCAGTATCAGAACTCTCTGGGTTGCATGTGATAAAAACAAAACCTGGTATAAGCAAGAAAGTCCCTTTGGGAAAACCAAGTGGATTCAACCAGAACCAGGGAAGACGTCATCAGACTTGTCAGCAGTGAGCTCCTCTTCTCTGTTTTGCCTCATGCGTTGCTACGGGAAGTTGGTTTGCTCCAGGCAGTGAAAGTCAAGGTGATGGAAGCTCTGGGATCCTAGTGTTAGAATTTTTGATCTAAAAGGAATTGATATGTAAAATCCCAGGGAAGGATTCCTATTGACCTGACATGTGTTACATGCCTATCCCGGGCCAGTCACTACAGGCAGAAAGATGGGATAGCATGACTGACCGGGTCTGGGTCATCTGTCTTTTCTAGTGGCCAGCTACCTCACAATCACTCAAGAATAGGCTTGAGTCCAGCCAGGCCTCAAGGGACAGAGAAAGTCAGAAATTTCTAGATTGGTATTTTATATTTGCTGGTTTAGGCCCACTTCCTCTTTCTCCTGCTTCACTTTGAAGATCAGCTTCATAGCTCAAAAATGGCTCTCCAGGGCCTCCCTGATGGCGCAGCATCCACAGCACAGGAGTATGAGTTCAATCCCCAGCTAGGGAGGGGACCCACATGGTACAGCAGACCTCTCTTGCCTTGCCCGCTGCTCGCCTCAGCAGTGTATTTCAGTAGATCTGCCTTTTCTGTTGCACACTCTGTCTCTGGTGAATCCTCTCACCCCCCCACACCTCTGGCCTGTACTCCAGCTCTTGTAAGCATAAATAAATAAATATTTTTTAAAAAATGGCTATCCATGACTTTTAGGAGTCCAATGATACCTGTAGCTGAGTTTGAATTTTGAAGGAAGAGAGAATCTGCTTGGTTGCAGGGGTAGGTGTTCACTATTGGGTCATTTGTGGGCAAGAGTAGTGCTATGCAGAACAAGCGTGGCCTCTGAGTTGTTCCCCCTGAATAGGTCTGATAGGAGCAGTTCCTTGATGAAGGGGGCTGTGGGTGGGGCAGGCCTTTCAGAACAAGGTATCGTGCTAGTTCCAGGTGACCCAGAGAAGAGCAGAGTGTGGCCCCATCCCTGCCCTTAAGCACCTTCAAGTTTAGCTAGGCAGGCAAGATGCCCATCTGGGCAAATAATCACAGGTGGAGGAGGGAAAGGTCATTGTGGGCCAGGGCAAGCAGAACAAGCTTTCCAGAGATGGTGGGAGTGGAGCTGATCTTTACAGATGGGCAAAAAGGACAAAGTATTTAGAGCATGGGGCAGATATTACCTCAACAGATGCTCTCTTCACACCTGAGCTCTGGCTCACCTGAAACAAATGCATTTGGATTATCATGTCCATGACTGAGCCTTCTCTCAGAGTAAGCCCTGGTCTCCCTGACTCTGGTTCCCTTCCCCCATCCCATCACCCCAGGTTGTGTCAGACACCCCATAACACCCTTTGTTTTCTGGATGACCATGAAGACACCTTCCCCTCTCAGCCACCCACTTTCTGTGGGCTCTAGGGAGTTTGTGATGACTTTCCGGAAAATTAAGAAGTCTTTCCTTTCCAAAAGAGAAGAATGAAAAACAGCAACAATGAATGTACAAAGCCTCAAAAATAAAGGGTGGACAACCATGCTTTGCCTGTTGAGAAGGTAACCAGACTTGTAAAAGCTGTAAGGATTTCTTCTGCATTGTAGATGAAGAAGTAAAGGTTCAGGAAAATTTCAGACTTGCCCAACTTCTTGTGGTGGGACTGGAACCCCTTAGATTTCTCACTAATGACCCTCTTCCTGTGATTCCTTGCTGACTACTTGGGAGTGGGCCTGGCAGGGATAATCTCTGTATGTGTGTGGGGAGTGGGGTTTAGAAGGGGAATGCTTCAGCTTCTCATACAGGAGTAGAGGCTCAGCCCAGGAAAGTGTGTCCCAAACCATGTTCTCTTGGGAACCCAACAGGGTATAGAGAAAGGCTGAAGGGTCACTGGCATCTCCTCAGAAGACAGGAGGAAGGTTCATCCAATACTCTTTATCTAATCAGATTTCATTTCCCCTGGGAGGAAAAGGAAGCGATCTTTGTGTTTCTCTGCTGTTTTTTCCATTTCAGACTGATCAGAAATCAGATCCCTTTAGATAAACCCAGTTGAAAAGAAAGAGGTAGAGAGGCTGACAGAGAAGTTCCCCTGCCAGAGTCACACAGGAAGAACCCAGAGAGACCCTTTCCCTGCCGAGGCCAGTGCAGGGGGTTCATGTGGTTCTCCTTTTCCCAAAGGGCCTCGCTTTCAGTGCTTAATAGTATTTCCAAATGAGCTTTTACACAGTGATTGTATTACTCTTTGCATCTGGTTGAAAGACCACACTTCTCACTCTGTTGTGGCCTCTCTTCATTGTTTCACACAGGGGTACTAACAAAAAAAGGAAAGAAAAAAAAAAAAAAAAAACACAACCCGAAAAACAAAACAAGAGAGGCCCACACCTCACTTGACCTCTGAAAGGCCCTGGATGCCTTCCTGGGAGGGCCTGGGACTGAGAGGAGAGGGAAAGAGGTGGGGAAGGTCCTGGGGGAAAGGGAGGAGAGAGGAGCAGGCTGGGAAGGTGAAGAGGAGGGGCTGGGGCTTGTGAGGAGAGAAAGGAAAATCTGGGAGAGGTAGGAGGGAGCCCCGGTGAGAGGGAGCTAGAGAGCCAGGGGAGAGGGCAAGGTGACCGCCGGTATCAGTGAGGGGCCAATTGTCAAGGTTCTATCTGCAGGATGATTGATGGGAGCCTGGGTTTTTCTGTCAGCCTGTCACAGCGCAGGAATGTTTAATGTTCTCATTATTGGTTACGCTGTTGTGTATATTTCTCTGTCAGCACCACGGACCCAGCTGAACTGGCAGAGCACTTCAAAGGCCTGCGGGTCATTCATCATCCCCATGACGCTCCGGCAAATGCTCAGCTTCAGCTCCGCGCCAGGGATTTGTTATGACTTGCGAGCCGGCTGACAGACAGGGCTGTGGCGGGCGGGAGGGGGACCCAGGAGGGAAGCACTGGAGCCCTGTTTGTGGCTCTGGACAAACGGGCAGCACCCAGCATCCTGACTTAGTGGCTCCAAGGGGCAGAAGGTCTGGACCAACAGGGGGTGGCCCCCCAGGGGCCGGAGGGCTCCAGAGGGAGGTAGGGGTGCACCGCTGCTGGGGTCCCAGCTTCTCCCAAACTCTCCCCTCCAGCCCCACTGGCCTCTGCTCAGCTGGCAGCGGCTCTAAAAGTTGTGCTGAAAACCTAGAGGTTGGGGAAAAAGGGAAACTTGCAACCGGCCCTGGGAGAGACAGGCTGGGGTGGAGGGGGTTGGGGAGGGGAGAGCAGAAGAATATCGGAGCTTTGTTTCTTTCCCAGGCTGTGACATGATTAATCGTTTTCTTCTGATCTAATTTTGGAACATGAAAAACAGCACATTTGTCTTGAAGAAAAATGATGTGCCGAACTGCGCAGATGGAAATTTCGAGCAATGAGAAAGATTAAAGTGAAACCCCACTCCTTAGACCTAATCATGAGTTGTAGATTATTCTGTCGGCCCAGCCAGATGGTAGCTCTGATTCCACAGCCCCTTCTTATATTAATGAATACTAGACTGTTATATTTGACTTAGGTAAGTGAAATGTCTATCAGAGCTAATGGACTGCCAGCCAGCATAACACATGTTGTACCGCTAAGGGTCCTTGCTGCATTTTTCATGTTTTATACTAATGTAGAACATTTTGTTTCCTACTGTTTTTCATCATTGTCACTGTTTGCTAAATATTTTCACATGGAAGGGGGGGGGGAGGGAGACAAAGTCAGGAGGAAAAAGAAACCCCCTCTAAACTTGTGTCCAAAGCTAATTTCCTCCCGTTGGGCTTGGCTATAACTCTACAAGTAAAACAGTCACCCCGAGCGATGCGTACAGGAACTCAATAGTAACGTGATTAAGTTCCTAGTCAACAAGACTACACTCACTGTATGTTAACAAACCTAATTATAGCCCTGTGGTGATAAATTGGGCCAGGGCCCTTGCTGCACATCTCTGAGGTCATGTCTAGAAGAGCAGCTTGACCCTCTTGTCCCTGGGGAGAGAACTGTCCTGGAGATGGAGCCCAGGCCCAGCATGGTGGAGGGGCCATGCTACCTTAACCTAGTTGTCCAGCTCCTGGGGGGGTTGGGGTAGATGCCTGGAGAAGTGGCGGATCAGAAGGGCAGAGGTATAGGCAACTGGGCATTAGGGTGAGGCTGGAAGACTGGTAGGGCTGTGGAGGCTTCCAAGTCCTTGGCCCTATCCTGTGTGTGAGCAGTACTGGCATGCCTGAGGCGATAGTGTGCTATTCGAGACCTGGGGTTCCATGAAGACCTCAGAACCTGGGGCTTACCCCCTATGGACCTAGTAGAGAGTTACTGATACCTTGTTTGAACACTGGGTACTGTGAGGCCCCAAAGAGTTTGTATGTGAAGAATGCAAGCCTGGTGTAGGGAATGGTGTTCTGGAGAAAATGGTCCTGGAGATGGAATTGGAAAGCTGTTTGGGGACAGATAAGATGAAGGTGGTTGAGGGACGTCTTCAGGGAGTGTTTTTTTGAGGGAAAAATGGAAACAAATACATAGAGAGGAGACCTAGGCATGAAAATACATGGGGAGAGATAGAAGGAAGGTAACAATGTGGAGAAAGAGAGGCATAGAGGTGAGGAAATGTATATACCAACAGAGTAGATGGCTCATGAACGCAACAGGAACTCTTCTGCCCCTAGCCAGTCAGTTCCCTATAAGGCAAATTTGACCCCTGCTAAAAAATTCCCTCTGGCTATGAATCTTAAGGGGATCAGTCCAAATGTCTTGACTGAGAATGACTGGGAACCTCTTACTTCTGCCTTATCGCTCACCTGTTCTCCACTCTGAACCCTGCACCCTGCTATACAAGCTTTCTCAGGCTTCCCAAGAATGCTAGACTCTTTCAGAACAATGCTTGCCTGTGTTCATTTTTGTCTGTCCCACTCCCTTGCATTCTTTCTCTAGCAAACTCCTACTCATCCTTCATGACCCACTTATGTCCTCTGCCACACTTTCCTTACACTCCCCACACAGCATTCTTTCATCCTCTGGACCCCAATAGCATTTTGTCCACATCCCTTTGAAAATTTGATCAAGCTGCATTGAAAAATGTCTGTTTACAAATCTCTCCCTCAGTACCTCCCCTCCTCTACAACTATTGTTTATTCATTTGTGCATTTATTCAAGAAATACCAACTGTATGCCAGGTATTGTTCTAGACATTGGGGATTCAGCAATGTACAAAATTCCCTGCCTTCTTGGAGCTGACATTTAGGTAGCTGCGGATGTAGGTGTATTAGGGAGACTTCTTCATCATAACAAACCAGAAACTCACTTAGGCTAACTCTAGTGGTGGGGCTTATTGTAAAGTAAGCGGGAGGCAAACATCTCCTGGGGACTGAAGAACAACTGTACAGCTGAGCCTCTCAGTATTTTATAACTGAGTCATTCATGAATCTTTCCAACCCCTAATGTTACTTTTTAAAACTTTTTATTTTGGTATTATATACATGCTGAAAAGTGCACATATCATTATACTACAACTCAATGAATTGCACTAACAGTAACATATAGTGAGACCAAGAACATTCGGTACTCTCTTCTCTCCCCCACTTTGATTCATTTTACAATTATATTCCCACCCAACTTTGCCCAATTATTTACTGTGACATTTTGATTCCTGTTTTCAGTGGGTTTTTTTAAAAAATAACTTTATGAAGTAAAATTTACATACCATAAAATCACCCATTGTGAGCAATTTTCAATAAACATATAGAGTTGTGCAACCAGTTTTAGAATATTTCCATCACTCCTCCCC
>JAGFMF010012072.1:934560-1018645 GCA_019455555.1 Galemys pyrenaicus | reverse complement strand
CATGGGAACATGGATGGATCTGGAGGGGATGATGCTCAGCGAAGTAAGTCAGAAGGCAAAAGAAAAATACCAGATGGTTCCTCCCCTAGGAGGAACATAGGGAACCAAAGGAGGATCAAGGAAAGGAATAAGAACAGTAACAATAACAGCAATAAAGACACAAAAACCAAAAATGAAAAGACAAGGACAAATTGGGGACACTTGGTGGGGAGGGAAGAGGGGGAGGGTTGAGGGCAGATGGGAGCACGGGGGACTGAGGTGATGGTGCACTGGTGAGATGGTGATGGGGAATACATGGGGATTACAATTGATGTCAAATATATATAAATAAAGAAAAGATCCTTGTTGTTAAGTGACAGTCAATCTCTTTTATTTAATATGGAGTCAATTTTTTGCCTTTAAATTGGAAACTCTTGCTGAATAGTGTTGACTCTATGGTTGTACTGTACTTTATCTTTTTGCTAGCTGAAAGACATCTGTACTGCTTTCAGTTTTTGGCAACTATGCATAAGTCTCCTTCATAAATGGATGAATATAATAATAAAGAATATAGAAATAGATAACAGATTATATGCATACGTAATAATATAATAAACATTCTTTTACTAAAAGCATACATTTTCATCTCTCGGATAAACACCTAGGAATAAGATTGCTGGGTCATATGGTATGTGTATATTTCACTTATTTGAGAACTGCCACATTGTTTTCTCTGTCATATGTATCCCCACAGGCAAAAGTGGAGGCTTCCAACTTTTCCACATCCTTATCAGTACTTGGTATTGCCAGTCAGTCTTTAATTTTAGTCTTTCTAATAAGTATATATTAGATTCTCAGGATGGTTTCAATTTATTATTCTTTGTGACAAATTATGCTGAGCATCTTTTCATGTGCCTTTTGACCCCTATATATCTTCTTCTTCCTTTTGGAATTAGCCTACTTTATTTCTTCATTCATATATCTTCTTTGGTGATGTGTATGTTCATAATTTTTGGTATTTTAGAAACTGGGTTGCTTTTTTCTTAATGCTGAGTTTTGAGACATATATTCAGTATATAAATCTTCATCAGGAGTATGATTTGCAAATATTTTCTTCCAGGCCATGGCTTGCTTATGATATCCCTTAACAATGTTTTAAAATAAAGTTTAAATTACCACTTATTTTTCTCTTGTGGGTCATGATTTTATGGATTGTTCTTTTAGTATTTAGAAACTCTTTACCTCATGTAGGGTCATGCAGATTTTCTCCTGTCTTTCTACTAGAAACTTTGTAGTTTCACATTATACATTTAGGTTTATGATCCATTTTGAGTTAATTTTTAAAAACATTTTATTTTATTGAGATATAATTCACATACCATAAAATTTACCCTTTGAAAGTATACAAGTCAGTGGCTTTTAGTATATTCTCAAAGGTTATGCAACCATTAACACTAATTCCAGGGCATTTCAACATCTGAAAAAGAACCCCAGAATCTATTAGTAGTCACTGCCTGTTGCCCTTACTCTAGCCTTAGGCAACTGTGAAGCTACTTTTTGTCTCCATAGATTCTTTCACTTAGCATAATGTTTTCAAGGTTCTTCTGTTTTATAACATGCTTGGTACGTTGTTCCTTTTTATGACTGAATAATGTTCCATTATATGGATATATACATTTTATTTACCCATTTATCATTCCATGGACATTTGAGTTTTCACTTTTTGCTTATAAACTATGTGACTACAAACATTTTTATGCAGGTTTTTTGTGACTGTAAACTTTCACTTATCCTGGGTGTAGACTTAGACATAGTTGAGCTAATTTATGCAAAAAGTGTGGGATATGAGTTAAGGTTCTTTTTTTCTTTATGCATATAGACTTCTAATTATTTCATCACCATTTATTGAAAAAAAAAATCCTTCCATTGAATCACCTTTGAACTTTGTCAAAAATTGGTTATCTATTTTTGGATTCTGTTTTGTTCCATTGATCTATGTGTCTGTCTTTTTGTTAATAATACTGTCTTGGTTACTGTAGCTTTATTATAAAACTGAAGGTGGTTTAAGTCCTCCAGCATTGTTGGTTTTTGTTTTTATTTTCAAAATGTTTTTGGTTATTCTAGAATTTTTGCCTTTTAAAAATATATATATTTTAGAGTCAGCTCTTCAGTAGTGATTTTTGAAAGTATACTGACACTTTGATTGGGATTTCCTTGAATCTATAAGTCAATTTGGGGGAGTGATGGGGGATTCTCCTGATCAATTTGATCCTCCCACCCTGTAAACACTGATTGTTTTTCCATTTATTTAGATCTTCTTTGGTTTATTTCGTTACTATTTTGTGTTATTTAGCTCACTGATCCTGCATGTATTTGTTAGACTTAACACTAAGTCTTTTATCTTTTGGGCACTATCGTAAATGGCATTGCTTTAAAATTTTTGAAGCAAATGTTCACTGCTAGTTAGTAGAAATATAATAAATTTTTATATATTATGCTTGTGTCCTGTGACCTTTTTAAACTCACCTAAGAGCTTTCTATGTAGATCCTTTGGAATTTTCTGTGTAGAAATATATTCATTTCAGTTTTACATACATTTTGATCCTTTCCATTGCTTTTTATTTCCTGAAAATCTGTGATTCTCTTGGGGTAATTTTACTTTTGCCTTTAAACTTTTGTTTTTTCTTTTTTTGATATGGATTTATTATTTTATTTTTTAAAAGATTTGTTTATTTATGCATATAAGAGCTGGGGTACAGGCCAGATGTGGTTTTCTTTGCATTTATCCTGTAGGGCCTTCTGAGCATTTCTTGAATGTCTAGGTTGGTGCTTTTTATTTCTTTTGGAAATTTCCTAGTAACATCTTCAAATATTGTTTTTGTTCTTTTTTTTTTCTTTCCTTCCTTTCTAGGAATCCAGTTACATATATATTTTTTGTTTTTATGTTTTCCATATCTTTAACTTCCTCCCTGAATTTTACATTGTTGTCTCCCTTTGCTCCAATGTGTGTTTTCTACTTATCATTTAGTAGATAGGTTTCTAGTTCTCTCTTCAGCTATGTCTACTTTGCTATTAAATCCATTGATCTAGTTCTTCTATTATTGTAACTTTCAGGTTTAAAATTTCTCTTTGGTTTTTGATAGATTCTAGTTTCCCTCTGAAATTCTTTTTTTAAAAAATTCTTTACCTGTAATTTGTTCTCTTAAATGTATTGATGACTTTTAAAATTTATCTGATACTTCCCACATATGGATCACCACTAAATCTGTTTTTATTGTTTGGTCTTTACCTAGTTTTCTGTTACTTAGTTTTGTCTCCTAGTAAGTCTTACAACTTTTGATTGAATGATGAACATTGTGAATAAAAAATTACAGTGAAACTTCAAACTTGAATGTTACCCTTCTCTGAGAAAAGTTTGCTTTTGCTTTAGATCAGAGTCAGATCATCTTAATTCAGTCCTAGATTGAGCTGGTTTAAATTGGGTTTTAGCTTTTATTTATATATCCTAGAAGTAACTTTTAGGTTATAACTTGTCAGGAGTCCCAAGTGAAATCTCGGGGTGTTTGAGAAGGTTGCTATGCTCATGAATGACCAGAATTATTCTTCTTTTGTTATATTCTCAGTCCCAGGAAACTGGGCAATATTTACTCAGCACTGGGCTCCTCAGATATTTGTTTACAAATCTGTAAATAACTGCAGGAGAAAAATGTGGCCAGCTGTCAAGTTCACATAAAAATACTTATTTTCTCTTGGTGATCTTGGCCTCATACTTTCATTGCCCTGGTAACTTTTCTTTGTGTTCAAACTTACTTTCCTAATTGCTTCTGGCAAAGCAGTTGTCACATATAAGCTAATCCAGCATATCTAGAAGCAAATGAAGAGCATGGAGTTCAGAGCTAAATTCCATCTTTTACTTGACTCCATGATCATGAACAAGGTAATTTTTTAAAAATTTATATATATATTTGACATCAATTGTAATCCCCATGTATTCCCCATCACCATCTCACCAGTGCACCATCACCTCAGTCCCCCGTGCTCCCATCTGCCCTCAACCCTCCCCCTCTTCCCTCCCCACCAAGTGTCCCCAATTTGTCCTGAAAAGGTAATAATTTAAAAACATTTAAAAAAATTTTTTGTGTAGAAGAACTGGGGTGTAGACCAGAGGTGTGGTGGGGGGTAAGAGGATTCGCCAGAGACAAAGTGGGGAGCAGAACAACAAAATTTACTGAAATACACTGCTAAGGGAAGTAACAGGTGAGACAGGAGAGGTCTGCTGTGCTCTTGGGTTAGCTCCCTGGCCGGGATTAAACGCAGGCCATAGCAGTGATAGCACTGAAACTTAATCCCTATGCCACCAGGAAGGCCTGGTAATAAACTTTTTTGAACCTCACTTTTCCCATTTCTGAAATGGTGATAATAACTACTAATAAGTAGTTATTTTACAGGGTTATTGTGAGCATTGAGCAAGTATATATAACACTTTTAAATATAGAATGCTATTTTGCAGCTTGCTATTATTTTTATTTGACTTAGCCTTCTTTCTAATTAGTTTTGTATCCCATTGTAAGTTGTTATTCATGCATCCTCAATAGGTTCTGATGATTAGCAGGTGAAGACCACACCATATAGCTGAGGTTCTCAGTCCTGGTAGAAATTGAGTCTAACCTGTGATATTTTAAAAATTTTTGAGGCCCACCCAACCAGTCCAATTACATCAGAACTTTTGAGGGTTATATGAAAGAGCTTCTAGTGGCAAGTGTGAAGGCTGGCAAGATGGTAGGGGTGGGGAGCAGGGGGAGGCGCCCAAGCCTCCCAGCCCCCAGCAAATTCTTAAGCTCTTTCTCTAGGCTCTCTCTGGCATTCTCTGTCTCCCATCGTCTCATGGTCTCACCTCTTCTTGTCATGCTGCTGGTCCATGCATTGCTGCTGCTGCCTTTATCCCGCTTTCAGACTCGGGTGTGCACACTTACACATGCCCACGAATGATGGAGGGTAAGTGTAGAAAACTTAAAAAGGAAGCCCAAGACCAGAAACCTGACTCATGCAATGCAGGGAGCTGGAAGTGGGGATAGCAGTTATTAACATAACCTTTAAACCATTATAGAAAAGAAAAAATCCTTAGGGCATACCCAAGAAAGTGTCCTACTGCTGTCAGAGTCACAGGCAGGCGAGGTGCAGACCTGAGGTGAGACTATGGACATTAAGGGCCATTGTAGAATCTCTGGTCCTTTTCAAATTCTACATAGTTGTTAAACACCAACCCAAACCACTGCACAAACGGATGAGCCCCTCCCAAAGAGAAGACTATATAAAATTTCTGCACTGGCATAAGGCAGTAGTCCTTCTTCCCTTCTGTGCCTACGCAGGAGCTCCTCACCACCAGCTTTCTGCAGGGCAGCAGCCTTCCTGCCTGCCCGTGACCTGTACCCTGCTGGGGCATCTCTTCACTGACCTCCCTCAGCAGGAGCAGCTCTCCTCAAGGCTCCCTGCCTGCGAGCATGAAGGCCTCTCTTTTAGCAAACCTGTCCCTTTTGGGGAAGCTCTTCCTGCCCACTTGTGGCAAGTGTCCTTTATTATTCTCTCCCTTTTATAATAGGGGGAGAGCTTATAATAAGTCTGAGCTTTTTTTTTTAGGCCTGAGCTTTTGGATACAACTAGTATCTCTATGTCATGGAGAAACTGGCCTGGGTAACTCGTTAGTGCTAAAAGGGGAGCTCTGGTGAAACTTCCCAGAGTTAAGCCAAGGACCCCACTCCTCAAACCCAACATTTTCAAAAAATGACTTCACACCCACATTCCAGGTGTCTACAAGCAGGCACGTGTGCCCTGTGCCCCGCTCCCAAGCACCTTCTGCATCAATATGATCCAGGCTGCAGGTGATAGCCGCTGAGGCTCCTGGCATAAAAAGCCTTATTAATTTATTTACTCTACAGAGCTCTAGCTGATTCATCTAAGATTGAAAACTCCTGCTCAGTATCCTGGCTTTCAGGTTCTTTATCATCTAACCTGTTGTAGGTAGAAGATCAGGGTGAAGCTGGAGGTGTGGGGGTGAAAGAATTCACCAGAGACAAGAGTAGAGAACAGAACCAGTGAATTTACTGAAATACCAGTACTGCTAAGGGAAGCAGCAGGGGAGTCAGGAGAAGTCTTTGCATGACAGGATTTGAGGCTCTCTTTTATACTCTGTTTTTGCTGCTTTCTTACTTGGAGCACAGTTTGCACTAGTCACCTAGTGCTAGAGTGTCTGATCTCTGGTACCAGCCTTTGACACAGAACCTTGTTCTGGCTTCCTGGAGCTGGGCTGATTCTTCTGGTTGTGGTGGTTGGTTTTATGGCCTTGTCCCACGGCAACCTTACCCATTCACTTATCTATTCCAGTCTCCCAAACCTGCCTGCCAGGCCAGGAGTGGGGCCTCAGTTTTTAACCTTATTCAGTTGTACCATGGCATGTCCCCTTCTTGGGAGAGGACAACGAATCTTTGGAAATGAGGCAAAGATCTAGCTTTTGTAGCTGCTTCAGGCTGAATTTTGGGGTGTGGCACTGACCCTACCTACCTGTACCCTGACATAATCCCCACTTATCTTTTTAACCATAATTCCCTGCTTCCCAGCTATAGGGTATGTGAAATAAGAATCAGGCTTTTTTCACCCTCCCACCATTAGCATCTATGATGCACGATTACCTGTAATTATGGACACCTGGGCCCAGAGAGCATGGGCATGCGTATATATGTAAATGGAGACGTGTATATGTAAATGTGGATGCCTGTGCCGAGGGGATATAAGGGTGGCGTCATTCTGAGGCGGGGCTATGGAGAGGGTAGGCAGAAGAGGCGGCTGAGAAATACTGGAAGAAAGCTAGTCTGTTCCCTGATTCAAGTTTAAAGGCCTGTAACAATCTACCAAAGACTTTAAAAAATTATGTTTTCATCTGTGAGAGCTGAAGATGAACCTATCCGGCTTGGGCGTTGGTTGGTTGGTTGGTTTGGGGATGGGCGAGTTACAAAATATCAGCTTGGGAAATCCCTTAGGGCAAGCAAATCTAAACAACAAGGATCTGACTTCTACCTACCTCTTCTATATAAGAGCTATCAGGGGCTATTGCTTTTTCTCTTCTCTTCCATGGTGGTGGGGTGGGGGGCTCAGGCATGTACCTCGAAACTTGCCTCTTCCCTCCAGGCCTTCATCTCTTTTAGATCTGTTTCATTGAAAATTTTGCTTTCTAAGAATCTTTTCCACTTTTCTTTTCCAGACTCTCCATACACCTTACTTTGTCCAAAATGAAGACAACTTCCACTCTACCTACAAACTTTCTCTGGTCTCGTTACCAGTGGCTTAGCACAGTAACTAGTTTCCAGTGAATGGGCTGCACAAACACAGGCAATCCTCAGGAAACTTGACCCAGTCATGCTCATGCCTGCCTCGTCTCCTTTGTGCTATGCCCTCTATCTGGAATACCTATCTTGTCCCCTTTTCTGCTGTTTAAATCTATTCAGCCTCCAAGTTTCATTTATTGCATAAAGCCTTCAACATCTCCAGTGCTTCTACTTCTCCCACAATTCTGCTCACTTTGTGTGTTCTGCATAATTTTACCTCTACATTATGCTGGTCTCCACTAGTGGACCTAGGAAAATAGGAATTAAATACTTGAAACTTGCTTGTTAGATTAAAATGAAATCAGCAAAAAAATCTCAGCTCAAAATCTTGATTTCTCCTCTCTCCCCCACCCTGTTCCAAATAAAAACAAGGACACTAATAAGCTTGCGTAGGGAAATTGCATTCATTTTCTGTTGCTGCAAAACAAATGACCACAACTGTAGCGACTTAAAACACCTGTTCTCTCAAAGGTCTGTTGGCTACTAAGTTCAGGTGGCTTGACTGGTTTCTCTGCTTAGGCTCACAAGTCAAAACGAAAATGTTGGCCAGGCTGAGATCTGCAGTGGGACCTCTGGGGAAGTAGTTGCTTCCAAACTTATTCAAGTTGTTGGTCATTTCAGTGCCTGGTGGCTACAGGGCTGAGTTCCTTTCCTTGTTGGGTGGGGGTCACCCTCAATTCCTTCTACAGAGACCCCTATGCCAGCTTCAGACAGAACTTTTATGTTGAATTTCCCACCTCACAATTTTTTTGAATCTGACTTCTTGTTCTGCTACCAGCTGGAGAAACACTGCTTTCAAAAGGCCCACTTGATTGTGTTAGGTATACCAGCATCATTGCTGTATCTTAAGGTCAGCTGGTTTGGGGTTTTTAATTTCACCTGCAAAATCCCTTTACAGCAGTACTTAGATTAGTGTTTGAATAACCAGGAGAAGGGACTATTGAGCTTTATTTAGAATTTGCTTATGTGATAGAGCAGAAAACCAGACAACCAGTACAAAAGAGAACACTTTTTAGATCCAATGAAACAATGCTTTGCAGAAAGAAAGACACCCTTTGGGATCAGCTAGTCTAGTCTTTTTCTTACCTGGTAGACCCAGAGAGGGGAAGGAAATTCCTGATTCATCCTCTATACATTCACCCTTGGCCAGACACTGTACTAAATACTTATGGAGACTGTAGAAATAAATAAGACTCAGCATCTGTTCTTTGGATTTTATTACCCACCTGCCAAAGGCCCATGGCATCTAGCTTTTCTTAAAATATAAAAAGTTTAACTCTTTGAGATTCTAGAAGTGTGTGCTCAAAAGGGACCTCAGAGATCAAATTATTCCAGTATTTCCTGAAGGTAGAATCAATGACTTTAGGAAACATGTAGACCAACATTTTAAATTTGTGACCTTCATATGCTTATTTTAATGTTACTTTATACTCATGGCAATTGACCCTATTTCCACTGTTAAAAGTTTTCTTCTTTCCTCCCTCTTTCATCTGCTCTTCATCTTGCCCTTATGGATCAGTTATGTGGGGACGATAGAATATGATACAGCAAATGCTGGATTATGAGTGATTTTCTGTCTTTTTTTACTTTAATATATAACCCCATGTGATAGAACAGACTGTCTTTGTTACTGTCTTTTCACTCAAAGTAAAAAAAATACTTTAATTACTGATATAAAGTAAAACAATTACTCGTTGGTTGGCTGAGAATTGCTAGAAATTAATAAATAGTTTGGAAATTATTTAGTAAATTCTAATTACTTAGCAAAAGTAATTAAAATATTTATAAGCGAACACCCATAAAACACCACCAAGCAAATACATTACTCAATAAATGGTTTAATTAGTATTTCATTACTAGAAATTAATCTCAGTAACCAAACATTACTACAAATTACATGTAGGATGGACAACTTATTTTACTGCTATTAATGATTTCAATTACGAAGCCTGTGCAAGTCTAATTTCTTCTCGCTTTCCCTTCCTCCTCTTGCACCCACCCAGGCGAGTTCCCACACAGTGGGCTTGAGTTAGGATGTTTGGGGCTGATACCTCTACATTGTTGGGAATGACCAGATTAATAATTTCCCTCAGTTTATTTCCTAGTTGTCTTGCTGAAATACTAGCCCAGGGTGCCCCTTAATCAGCTGAAGTCAGAGTCCAGGAGCTGGTGGGGTTCTTACCACAGATATACTCTCCTCTGGAGTCTTCTAAATCAATTGGCTGCAAGACTCCTTTCCTTCCCTGGCCTGTGCCAGGCCACTCCTGGTTTAGCTCTCAGGAAGGGCCAGCCAAGGCTACAGCTCAGGCATAAAAGGTCATCTTCATGCAGGTAGAGAAAGGAGCCCTTCCCTCTACAGAAGCAGCCCGTGCTGCGCCCTAGTAGTGCATTTCTACTCCCACATGCTCCTTGCTCAGGCTTCTCTAGCACTCAGACTCAAGATTTGCGTGCAGGAGTGTTACTGGGGGTGAGTTCAGAAAGAAGCTATGTAAGAGAGTGTGAGAACAAGATCGGGAGAGGGAGATGTTGAACAACACTGGAAGCTCTAAAACCAGCTGGGATGGTCCTTAAAAAATGTGCTGAATTGAGGGGAAGAGGCAGGCAGGCCTTTGTGATTCCAAATGACCTGGCATCTGCTGGGGGTTGCTCTGGAAATGACATGCAGTTCTTAAGGGCCAGTGCCTTGTGGGGGACGCAGCTGCTAGCCATTAACAGCCACACTCCCTAAAACTGAAGAACAGGGCCTCGCTCCTTCCCAAAGGAGGAAGACGGGCAGCCCTCGCCGCATCTACCGCAGTCTGCTTGTGTCCTGTGCAACCGAAACAGCCATGAGTTGAATGGACATGTGCTGTCCACTCTCTTACTAGGGTTCGGGCAAGTCGCACTTCTGGAACTGGGGGAACCGTCATTTAAGTACTAGCTGGGACTTGTACCTAGAACATAAGTCTACTGAGGACAGGCCCCATATCTCCTGGTATCTCCAGCACTTGGCACAGTTTGTGACTCAGTATTTGCTGGTCGAATCTACAGTTTGCATTAATAGATAGTGTAATGCACCTCACCAGGGGAAATACAGAGAATCTGATCAAATCTGGGGTCAGATTCTCTTTAGGAAGCTCTCCCAAAGAAGTGACATTTGAGCTGAGACCCAAGGAATGGGTAAGAGTGAACTGGGTAAAGTAGGGAGTGGGGTGTTCCCCAAACCCTTCCCTTGGCAGCTCACCTTTGCCACCTTCTGAGCACTTCCTGGGCAGAAACAGAGGACTTGAGCAGTCATCCTCACTGAATTTCTCATCTTATCTGTTGTCTTTGTCTTCACCACAGCCTTGTCCTGTATAATATTCATGTCAGAGAGTTTTTCCACTAAGCCTTAGCCCTGGCTACATAGGAAGAGTTTGCCTGCCTCTGGCAGGTACTTTCTGGAATGTGAGACCCAGGTGGATGTCACAGTTGGAAGTAGAGGTGGGGTCTCTCTGACTTGCCCTATGGGGTGTCATGCAAGTAGATGCCACATGTGGAGGAACTGAGACTGGAGACAGCTGGGTCGTACCACATCTAATGCTCCTGTTTCCCACTTGACTCCTGTTTTCTATTTGTCCTTATCTCTGTCCTGCCCCTGCTTTCACCCCCATCTAGGCTTGTTTCCAGAATTTGCTCTGCTCATCTCTCCTGTGCTGCTGTGCACATCTGCTGCTCTCTCCAGGCCCACCCTTAATTCACCAACCTCACCAGAGCCCTTCTGTGGAGCCCAGTGCAGGATTCCAGGTCATACTGAACTTGTCCTCAGCTCTAGAGTCTTTAAGGCAGGGGCTGTTCAGCATACAACCATGATGGATTGAGAGCAAGGAGGTTGGGAAAAGGCTGGAGGAGCTATGAAGCCCTAAAAGGAGATCTGGTCTGCCCAGCCCTGCCATGATATCCTAGTTGGTGCTGGATAGTGTGAGCAGTGGTCTGCCTTGTGCTGGTGGTGGCAGGATGGGAGAGAGGACATAGATGGAAAGTTCATGTCTGTCATGCCTGGGACTTTGCTTGCCTTGTTCTTAATCAGTTTAGAGCTAATTAGCTGCCTCCCTACAGCTCAGCAGAGCGCCATTAATCACTGAGCCTTCTGCACAGGGGAAATTTGGCTCTTTGGGTGGGCCCTTGTTGCTTGGGGGACTAAGAGGGCCACAGGGATTCAGGGGTTTCTCAGAGAAGATTGGGGTTGTTGGGAAGGGGCCTGGGACCCTTTACCACCTGTGAAGATTGAATGAGGAAGGATGGGCATTGTCCTCTTCCTCTTTACTTCAACGTTCCAGTTTTGCTCATGGTGATGATGTGTTAGCCCCAGACCAGAGTCTCCCTTCCTCATGCTTCCTTGCAGCTAGAAAGGCACAGTTCAGATCAATGAAGCAATGCTTAAATCTTTGCTTTGAAGGCTTTTCCTTTCCTGATGAAAGGCACTGGATGCTGCTAGTGCTGCTGCTTCTTGCACTGTCTTCATTGCAGATTTGAAGGCTGGAGCTTCAGCAGCCATCAGCTCCGGTCAAGAGAATTATAATAATACTAGCCATGAGCTGGTCCACCAGTGCCAGTAACCATCCTATCTTCAGATTTCTGTCAAGCAAAATTAATATCTTTGTTTAGTCTTCCGTTGATTGGCAAGTACATTTCAAACTAATACAGTGGGAAGTGCTGGATGGTGTTAGTCTGACTGCAGGCATGCCCGCGGTACCCAGAGGAATCCAGGTGAGTGAGGTTGTAATACCCAAATGGCACTAGCTCTCTCTGTCTAATTTGTTGTCCTTTAAAGTCTGATTCTCCAATCCTTTTAGCAGCCTATATCACTAAAGAATCTTATTACACTGATATGTCAGTCACATTAAACTCATGTAGTAGAGTGCCTAGTAAAGAAAAACTAGATTTTCTGGCAAACAATTATTTTGGTTATTCAACTTACTCATGCAACTGTGAAAAGAATAGTTAAAAGATCATTTGGAAAAAGGATCCAACAAGGAACTCTGTGATTCTAAAGAGGTTTTGGTGTACAGAAGTGGAGATATTTGCATATAGGTTAGATAGCCTCCTGGGAGGAGTGAGGTCAAGTCCCTTCCCTTTTTAAAAAAAATTTATTTTTTTAAAAAAGATTTATTTATTTATGCATACAAGCACTGGGGTACAGGCCAGAGGTGTATGGGGGAGTGAGAGAATCCACCAGACAGAGTGGGAAACAGCACAGGAAGATCTACTGAAATACACTGCATAGGGGAGCAGTGGGCAAGGTAGGAGAGGTCTGCTGGCCATGTGGGTCACCTCCCTGGCCGGAGGCAGGGATTGAACTCGCGCTGCAGTGGCTGATGGTTTGCGTCATAGTGCATTGCTTAAGCCACTGCGCCACCAGGGAGGGCCCAAGGCCCTTCCCTTTTTTTTTTTTTTTTTAAAGATTTATTTGTTTATGCATACAAGAGCTGGGGTACAGGCCAGAGTCCAGGGAGGTGAGAGGATTCACCAGACAGAGTGGGGAGCAGAACAGGCAGACTGACTGAAACACACTACTGAGGGCAGCAGCGGGCGAGGCAGGAGAGGTCTGCTACACCATGTGGGTCCCCTCCCTGGCTGGCAGCAGGGATCGAACTTGTGCTGTGGTTTGCTTCATAATGCCTTTCTTAACCCACTGCACCACCAGGGAGGCCCAAGGCCCTTCCCTTTTGAGGTTTAAGCTTACTAGCGTCTTTCTGATAACTGAGTTGGGGCCCCTTGAGATTCTTTGGTGAGAAAATATATAAAGGACTCCAAAGGGGAAATTCATCACTAGGAACTGAGGACTCTAAATAGCTCAACCACACTGATATCAGGTGCTTGTTAGGGAGCTGGTGCCCACTCAGCAGGTAGCAGGGCAGAGATGCTTGCTGTGCTTGTGCCGTGGGTACGTGACTGCACAGGAGAGTGAGTGAGAGAGAAATAAAAGGGTGGTAGCTTGGGGCCAAGTAGCTTGGGGCCCTGCCGACCTGTGTGTATCCAGGGACTGGGCCAGCAGGGGCTGCACTGAGAGATGAGCTCTGTGGCTGTGGAAGTGAACTCTGCAGGATCAGTTTCCAGGAGTGGCCCCCGTGGCAGCGGACTGCTTGATTCTGTCTCCACTGCCTTTTAGAGACAGGTCTTGAAGCACTGAGTAAGCATCTCAGGTTCAAGTGCTTGTTTTACTACTTCTCAGTTTACCTTGTGTCAGGCCTGGCTTCATGGGCTGCAAACCTGCTCAGTCTCAGAGGAAGCTGCCTTGACTAGGCCTCATGATTGACTTAGTGCTTGACTTTTAAAAATAATTTTTAAACAAGGCTCCACCCTCCCATAATTTGCAGTAGGTTCTGCAAATTATGTACCTAGTCTTGCTTGGACAAATTATTTCTTGAAGTCTCACTTTCCCGATCTGTACAATGGGTAAAAAAAGATGACCTGCCTCAGAGTTGTTGGGAGCATTAAACAAGTTAGAAACGTTAAGTACTTAAAACAGGATCTGGCGTGTCGTAAGCTTCACGTGTTAGCCATTGTTATCATTCCTATTAATTTAGGCAGGTGAAGACTCTGGCAGTTAATCTGCAAAACACAGAGACATGACCACATTTGTGTCTCCAGTTAGTGAGGCAGATCAGATCAAGCACATGGGGAAACAATGCAAGGAGAGGAAAATGTGACCCCTGGACTGACTTCTCACACACGATGAGATGCCTCATTAATCCCACATCCATCTGAGCCCACAGGGCTGACAAGAGAGGAGAACGTGAGGCCTGAGAAATGTGGAGTCAAAGCCAAACTCCTGCCGCAGGGGCTGGCAGCAGACATCCCACACGGCTTGGACGGGCAGGCTGGGGCACCTCCTGGAAGCAGCTTGCCTCCTCCCCAAGGGCCAGGCCAAGGGGTGGGCTGTCATCAGATGCAGGACTGCTGTCTCCCCTCTCAGATGTGACACACTGTCAGAGAAGGGTGGCTGGTCCACAGCCCTCCCGCCAACCTGGACCTGTCTTCATTTATAGACCCAGATCAGAGGATAGGATGTTGTGAGTGATGCATTATTGTGATTATGCTAAGTGAATGTATATATTGCCGTGTAACAGGCATACAAAAAAAAGGAGAAAGCACTAACACCCCAGTTCAATGAATCCTCCCAAAGTGAACACATCCAACTCAAAAAATAGGACATCCCCAGATGTCTGAAGCTCTCAGCCATGCTTCCCTCCCAATCATTTCTGTCTTCTCCAGACATCTACTTCCTGCATATCATTTTATACAACCATTACAGTGTACTTTGCAAATATTTAATTTTGAAAATGTTCAAATCTATAGAATAAATTGGACAAATAAAATAGAAACACCCATCTACCCACCTATATATACACTAATTGTTAACATTTTGCTACATATTTTCTATATCTCTTTTCTTCTCCCTCCCTACACAAACATTTCCCTGATTTTTAAGTTATCAGTAGACATCATGACACTCTATCCCTAAGTATTTCAGCATCTGTCTCCTAAGAACATGAGCATTTATACACTCAATGATCACTCTCAAGAAATTTAATATTGCTACATTATTATATACCTTAGTTGATATTCCTATCTCCCTAATTGTTCCAGTAATGTTATGTGTGTATACACACACACATGCAAGCCTGGAATATACTTTGCACTTAGTTGGATGTCTCTTTAGTTTTCTTTTATCTAGAATAGTTTTTTCTTTCACAACATTGACATCTTGAAGAGAATAGGCACATTTTTCAATACAGCTCTGAGTTTGGACTTGTCTGATCCTTTTCTCATCATTGGACTAATTTTAAGTGTTCTTGGCAAGGATAATACATGAATTTTATTATTATTATTATTATTATTATTGTTAATTGTGCCTACGATATATTGCATGCCTGTCATGTGATGTCGGGATTACTGTGCCCACTTTAAAAACCAGTGACTGAGGAAGAGAGTGAGTAGCTAAGCACTTTTTCCAGGGTCAGAAAGAGGAAGTGCGAGCACTAGGCTGTCTGAGTAGGCCATGCTTGGCGCCAGTTCAACCCACTGTCAGGGATGACAGATCCCATTGGAAGGAGACCCGAGGTGCCCTGGAGGTCAGGGACTACCCCATGTCTCCAAACTTATCGAGGGCTAAACTCAGCGCAAGGATCCTTAATTGTTTATTGAATAAATGCATGCACGAATGAATGTTCATGGACAAAAGTTAGCAGGGAATAGTGACATCAGTATCATCCCGAAAGCTTGTGGAAGCACACATGGCCCCACTGCTGCTGTGCATCCCGCATCTCAGTTGGTGGGACTTGAGTTTCTGTGTTAGTCAGGTTTTGTTGGTGATGTTGAGATTGACAAAATTACGTTTTAAAAGCAAGTTGCAGAACAATGTGTGTGCATAATCCCATGTCTTTGTGCTTTAAGGTTATGTGGTCATATATGGATTTACGGTTTCAGAAAGGATGCTAGAACTATTAATAGTAGTTACTCTGAGCACTGGGGCTGGGACCTGGAAGACTTTATCTTTTGCCTGATAGACTATTAGAAATGACACAAGTGATCAACTGATAACATATTTTTGGTAAAGAAAATGAAATGCTAAAGATAATTATTTACTAGCTAACATGAACGCTTCAGGGAGTGAAAGGCAGCACTGTTCTTAGTTCTGCCAGCAACAGAACAGACTCTGTCATGGGCAAACACAGGCCAGTTCTCACCCTGCCAAGACCAGAGTTCCCTTTGATCACCTCCACCTGGATGGGCCTCCCTGGTCAGAAGTGATCACTTATCAGTTTGATGCATATTTTACAGACCCTTTAGGTACAACATATAGCCACTGAAAAGCACTTTGTTGGCAGTTTCTCTTTTTTATGTGAATGGTGCTGCACTATTTATATCAGCAGGTAAGCTAATTTTTTTTTCACTTAACCATTTATGTCTTGGAGATTTAACCATATCAATCCCACATAGGTCTGTTCCATTCCTTTAAACTGCCAAAGAGCCTTCCACATAGGGACAAACCATATCTTGTTTTTCTCTTCTCTTGTACATGGATGTTTGATTGTTTCCAGCCCTTTGGAATTACCACCAAAGCTCATGATGATGATGGGCCTCATATTCCAGAGGTGGAACCGCCTAACAGCCATTAGAAGTTAGTCTAAACTTAAAACTTTTATCAGGACATGAAATTTTTGAGAAATAACAGAATTTCTAAGCATGAGGCCTGAGGATTCCCCATTTTTTCTCTCCAGGGAAGGTACAGGTACAAGGTCTATCCTTGACCCCTCCAAATTTCCCCTGCAGTTGAGATCTAGCAGAAGCTCCTCTCCCACGCCTGACTTCTCTGGTCTCTCTGGTCTTCTCTTGTCTCTCCCATTCACAAGGCTCTTTCTCTCACTTGAGATGACAGCAGGCTGTGTTGCAAAGAGTCTGTTCTTTAGAGATGGACAGACAATTCCATCTATCACTCCCAGGTCTATCACTGATGGGGTGGCCTTGGTTAGTTTGCATTACCTCTTTGGGCCTCTGTTTTTGTGTGTTGACAAAATGTGAGGGAAATGTCCTCCCTTCTAGGCTTGTAAACTCTTATGCGGGATAGAGAATAGTCACTCTGCCTACTCCTGTTGCCATAGTGGGCGCTTGGTAACTTTCCTTTCCGTGCCTCCCCTTGTCTCACCATAGCTTTGCTCAGGATGGTGTCACTGCAAAATCAAAAAATGGGTGGGTGCGCCTGAGGGCAGGCATGTTGTCCTTTTCCCCATCTCCATTTTGTCTCTCAAGTCCAGATACAGGTTTGGGGCCCATTTTTCCTCTCCATTCAGAGGAATACAAGAAGTCCATCTTTAGCAAAGATCCTGGGAGGCTACCAGGAAAGACTGGGAGACAAGTCTCTGTCTTTGGATAGGTCCCTTGCCCATAGAATCTTTCAATCCATGCAACTAATATTTGGTCCTAATCCTGGGGATCCCCAATCTGATGAGAGGAGACCTGGTCTTGGCCCCCAGGGGCTCTCCTAGTCTGTTGGGAGGGACCTGTCAGAGTTGTCCAAAGGGCCTAGCCCAGGGAGCAAGACAATATCAAGTCCCTAGGACTTGCCACACAATGGAAGAAACTCTTCCAGAGAGCCCTGCTGAGTTGAAGCGAAGACTCCCACTGTGTGAACTTCCCACACAGCAGCCCTCCTGTGGGTGCCTGCTGCTCTCTCTGCTGGAATGTACAGTTCACAAGGCAGAATGAACATCTCACCTTTGGGATCTCTAGACCCAGCTTATTGCCAGGCATCCTAAGGCATGCTGGCAGATTGGCTACATTCTCAGGGGTCCCAAGTCTGGGCCCTCCAACTCCTCAGGAGCATAGATAACAAGAGGGGGTCTTCAGAAACCTCTGAGAGGAGGGGTTGTGAGGGCTGGCCTGGGGCTGGGACACCTCCCCATTCTCTTTGCCCCCCCTTCTGGAAGCTGCTGTAGCTATACCTGTGGCCCCTCAGAGGGGTTGATCTGCAGCCTCTCTCTTGTAGCAGCTGCGAGCTGAGGTGGGCACCTCTGTGTGGGAGAGGAGAAGACACTCAGATCCTAGGCTGACTGGCAAGTCAAAACTGCTTGTTAAATAGGTTTAAAGTAGTAGCCATTTATAAGTTAATGAAAGAGAAAATAGGCACATTATACATACAGATTTGTCCTTAATGAGGGGAAAAGGCATTGTTTACTGATGTTCCATTCTAATTATCCATGCACAAGGCTAGCTTCTTTCCAGCAGTGGCCCGCCCCATTCTGCTCTCTTGTACCACATTAACCCTTTTGGTGTCTTCCTGGGCCCTAATTTTTCCTTCAAAGCATCAGGTTCTAGGGCTGGCTGGGTAGCTGATTCCTGACCGATTTAAGGTGCCCTTTGACCCTGAGACAGGCCCAGCAGTGTCCCCTTTCCTCCTCAGTTGGGCAGGGGGAGGATGGACCCTCCAGGGCAATTAACCCACAGAGGGAGGAAGAGCTGATCTTCCAGGGACAGGACAGCAGGCAGCATCCAGTGGAGACCTGGAGCTGTAAACCAGGGGCTTGGGCTCAAAGTCACTACCCACCAACCCCATCCTGGATACTTTCTCTGAAGCTACCCAGAAGGAAGGGGGCCATTAGGAAAGGCAAATAGTGGGGTACATCCCAAACATGCACCCCACAGCAGTCCATTGCTGAGGTTATGCACTTCCATTTCTCACTTTATTATAAGCACACGAGGTCACCTCTGGGACAAAAAGATAACCCCACGCCACCCCCTAAGCTCCCCTCAGCTCTTTTCCCAGTCGGCTAAATGCTGCTTGTCTTCACTGCGGAAATAAAGTGGCATTTGAGATGAGACTGAAATGTGTGTGACTTTTGCCAAAGTGAGGTCATCAAGCATGCGCCCTGGGGAATAGGTGAGGAAAGAAGGTGTGGAAGGAGGTGTGCAAGTGGGGTGAGGGGGGGTGGCTCCAATAACCCCAAAACCCTGATCATCCAGAAGGACATTTGCACTCTTGGCCAGCGCTTAGGCTGGGAAGGAATTTGGCTTTCTCTTGAACTTTCTGGGTGCCTTATGGGCAGCAGTCCTGACTTGTTAATGCTGAGCTGCCTTTGCTGTTTGGCACTGGGATGTCCAGGAAGACATGCCTGTGGGCCTCTTATGCCGACAGTGGCAAAATCCTACCTCCATCACCGCCAGATAGGAGTACGAGGGGGTGACCCCACGGCAGATATTTGAGGGTTTGGTAGAAGATTGATTTAAGAGGCAGTTGTACAGCTTAAGTCAATGTGTGTGAAAGTTGAGATAAAATGGGCAAAGTCCTAGAAAACAAAATTACCAAAAATGACAATTGAGTAGAAAGTTTAAATCCTAAAATTATTAAGGAATCTGAATTTTTAAAGATCTTTTCACAGAGAAAACTGCAGGCTCTGGCCACAGCCCTTCCTTTGGCAAGGTATTAAGTATCTGCTGCTATCAATAAAGCTGAGATGCCAGTCAGCACTTAACTCCTTATGACCATCTTGTACAAATTGAAACCCTGAAATAAGGAGAGTGAGGTTTTAATCCTCTTTCCTAATCCTTACCCTGAAGAGATTCCTGCAGTGTTTCCATAATCACCTTTTTATTTGCAAATTTGAATGGGTAACTGTGAGACCCTCTATGAAAATATTTATTTTAAGATTTTATTTATGCACACAAGAGCTGGGGTACAGGCCAGAGATGCAGGGGGTGGGGAGGGGCGAGAGGATTCACCGGAGGCAGAGTAGGGAACAGAACAGGCAGATCGACTGAAATATATTGCTGAGGGGAGCAGAGGGCAAGGCAGGAGAGGTCTGCTGAGCCATGTGGGTCCTCTCCCTGGCTAGGGATCGAACTCACACTGCACTGACTGTGGAAGCCCCGTAGTGCGGTGCTCAACTCCTTGTGACACAAGGGAGGCCATATGAAAATATTTATTAAGGATCTATGTGCCAGGTGAATGACCTGTGCAGACCTTATTTAAACCTCAGAAGCAGTCCTGCAAAGGAGACATTATTATCGTATCTGAGGTTCAGAGAAGTGAACCAGCTTGTCCAAGTCACAGACAGAGTTAGTGAGAGTGGAGAAATGAAAGATGAAGTCTTGGTGCATCTGATTCCAAAATCTATTTCTTTCTGTACTACACTGCTTCTAGAATAAGCCTTCTTCTTCCTCACGACTGAGTCCTCGTCCCACCCTCTCTACTCCAGGCTCCCATCACCAATTCAGCAGCTAGGCCAGGGTTCCAGGTCCTTCCCAGACTGACTTCAGTGCTAGGGTATTTCTTCATTTGACCAGTGACCCTTTCCCATAGTTACCCCCAGAACTGAAGCTGGTGTTAAAAGGCACATTTGGTTGTTCTGAGTAAAATGAACCCAAATATAGTGGAGTAAAAGTACCATGTGTTAAACCTACACATAATGTGGGGCAGGAGTTCAAATAGAGATGTCAGGGATGCTTTGTCTCTGCTCTGATATGCATAGGACTCCCAGGAAGATCCAAAGGTGGAAAGTGGCCCCACCACCTGTGAATGGAGTCATCTGAGAGGCTTATTCACTCACATGGCTGGTGGCTTGTCCTAGTGGTTGGGATTCTCAGCTGGACTGTCTCTGTGTGGTCTCTCCACATCTCTTGACCTCTCCACATCCTCACAATATGGTGGACAGACTCCCATGAGAGTCAGGTGAAAGCCATATTGCCTCCTTGGGCTTTGTTTCACTAGTCATAGAGCAGTCCATCTTTCACATGTTTGTTGGGGTCCCACAAAATCCTGCCCCATTTCAAGGGGAAGAGAAATGGACTCCACTTTTTGATGGGAGAGGATCAAAGTTCTAAAAGAGCAGGTGGGACTGTAACTATTACTGTGGCCATCTTTAGAAGACATAGTGTGCCTCATGGGCCCAGCCCAGCAGAAGGTCTCCACATGGGAGGACTGAGAGGTATCCATAAGTTACCTGTCATTTATTCAGTTAACACAGAGTAACCCCAGTGTCTACCAGGTGCTGGGCACTGCCTCCTGACTGGGCCCTGGCTGCTTGATCTTCCAGTTCATCCCCTCTAGGTCCACCCTTTGAGGCCCTGAGAGATTTGATCAAGATGAGGGAACTTTGGGCTTAATTCTCTCCAGCTTTCTGGGAAACATTCCTCTGGGTCACTGTGGCTGCAGCCCAGAGAATAATTTTTCCCTCCAGGGGCTGCTATTGAATTGATACTTTATACTTCCATTTCTGAAAGAGCAGGCATCTCGAACAGTTTCTGTTTATTGAAGAAAACAAAATAATAAGGCATTTCTTACTTATATATAGTTCTTACTTTTGTTGCCCTACTGGGAAAAAAATCTGGGTTACTTAATAGGAAAGAGGTGCCTGCCCCTTGGTCAGACTTGGAAATACGAGAATTCATTTTTGAATTAGGTCACTGTGGTGGAGAGGAAGAAGCTGGGAGATCTCCTCTAACCCTATTCTTCGGCATAGGAGCATGGATAGTGTAGCTGTCACCCTGGAAAGTATATGAACTGGTCATGACAATTTGAGGTATAGCAAGTATCATAATCATGGTAATACCCAGTATGTATCATACTCTAGGCTCTGGGCTTTACATGCTGTTCCATTTAGTCCTCTTGATTCTATGAGAAAGGGACTAAAATTGCTTTCACAGAGGAGGGAACTGCTTACTAAGGTTCGTAGAGGTTGAGTCATCTTCCTAAGTCATACAGCTAGGAAGTGACAGAACTAGGATTTGAATCTAGACCCGTGGACTCCAGAGACTGTTTTCTTCACATCGGACAATGCTATAGAGACAGTGGCTTAAAGAGAGGGCCAGGACTCAGTACAACAGGCTGTGGCTATTGGGCTGCTCTTGGTTGGGTACCAAAGACTTACTCTGTTGCCTCAGTCTCCTCATCTGGAAGTGAGAATAATATCTGAGAAAACGCTATAAAGCACCAGTATAATACTCCAGACCTAGTGTATGCTTAATTCATGGTCAGCAAGTCCCCTTCCTTTTCTCCGTAATTTGACTGAGTTGCCCCATGAAAGGGGTCTCCCTACCCAGAAGTAGGGGCATGGCCAAGATGCCTTTGTTACCCAGAGCTGCTCAAAAATCCCTGATTCCCTAAGCTTTTGCTGGATTTCAGGATTCCAATCCTTCTCCGCTGTGCTTTTCATTGGGAGAACTTTAAATGATTTTATAAAAACTGCAAATGTACAAGGTAATTGAGTCTTCTGTTTTATTACCCTGAGCTGCCTGGACCTTGCCTGGCCTCCTCCTCACTCACTGAGCCGCCGGAATAAAGTTGGAAGTGTTTGTGCTGGTAATATATAGGACTTAATTAACCTGGCCTTTTATAGCATTTCCAATGGAGGGTTGGAACGAACTTCGAGGCAGCTTGAGAAAAGAGAAGGGGGGCCTGGGGTGGGAGTGTGTATGTATGTACAACACTCGATGTTGGTTTTTTTCCCCTCCTGTTCTTTTCTCCAGTACTTTAATCAGCATTTAATGACCCACTTGAAAATCCATCATTTGGATCCAGGCACTGGTGGGAAGGGCTGGAGGGGAAAGCCTGCCTTTTCCCCTCCCTCCTAAGCCCTACAGTGGGTCTTGGAGTGGTCAGTGAGTCCAGCCTGACAAGCTATAGACCCAGAAATTTGAGCAGAGGCTAATCCTGCTCATCTCAGGTAGGAGACAATGAATGGAACTTAACAAATGAACTCCCTACTCAAATGCAAACCAGTCTAAGACTCCAGTGGGGTTGTGTACCCATTCCCAGGATCCAGGACAAGTTAAACTCCTATCCTGCCTGCCCTGCTCTTCTCCCCTCCCCAAGACTTCTGTTCTTTTTTCCCTCTCAGCACAAAATCATTCCTGATCTGAACACCCATATAAACCTGCTCAGGAAAAAGTCACTCAACTCCTATCCGTGGTGGGTGCAGTGGGACAGGTTTAGAACTGCCAAGGTACCTTCGTGTCTTACAACAATTATTTTAAGGAAACTTCCAAGTAAGGGCAGTTGGGGTAAGTGCCTCTTACCAGCTGCTTTCTCAGACCAAGGCTCCACGTACCAGGGCTCATAAATCCTATCCTGACGCTGCCGAGTGGTTACATCATCCCTAAGCCTCATGCACCAATTCGATTTGGAAATAAAAAGGCAGGTGTTAATTGACTCACTCCCTCTGCCCTTTTGTGGTGCCCCTGACCCTCGATAGCTTTTAACCTCACAGTTAATAAAAGTTTCGGGCCCGGCCCCAGCACAGTTCCTCATTCATTCTTTCCTAATGTCAGCAAATTCTTACCTAGTGCCTGTAATGCTTAAGCCATGCATAAGGGTTAGGTGGCCAAAGATGAGCAAAAAACCACATCGCTTGTCCATGGGATGCTGAGAAGTTAGCGTGATTTCAGCAGAGGGTGTACTTGGAGCCCACAGAAGGCCTGGGTGTAGCCAGTCTTAGAAGCACCTGCATCTATGAAGTTTACTGCTCTTGCGTCTATCTGCCCAGCCTCCACCCCTCTGTGAATACCTGGATCATCTTGAGGTGAATTCACTTTGCTTTCATTTAGTCGATGTGGTTCCAGATGGGGTGACATGTCTGGGGTGCCCCTCTCAGCACAAAGTCATGCCTGGAGCCAGCCAGTGAGGGCAGGTCCATCCACTGGCCATAGTGATCAGCTCAGCGATGAGCGTGAGACAGAAGCGGGACCAATGGCAGCCACGGCTACACTGCTGGTATGGGGAAGCTTCTTTTCCACTGGGGTTACTGGGAAGTCAGCCTGGAGCTGCTAGTGACTGTCTTGGCCTCAGTTGGGAGATTGAGGCTTAAAGCGCAGCCAGCCTTAAAATGAGGTCAGACATTCAAAAGCCTGTGTAAGATGAGCCCTACTGTGAGATTTCTGGGGAAAAAGCCAAGTTCTCCTTTTTAAATTTTAAGGGGTCTTCACACCTCCAGTCCACAGCAATATTTACATCATGGATCCTCTCCAACAGGGATTATCATTCTCCTCCCCCGCTTTGTTTTCCTCAAGGGATGTCTTCCCTCTTACAAAGATTCCCCCTGCCCAAGTGTCATATATGTATTCATCAGTGTAAACCTCAACACAATACACCAGCAAGGTTTTGTGCATTTAAAGGGGAGACTTTTCCTGGTTAAGTGGAAAATTAAGTGGATGGTTTCTGGAAGACCTTCATTTTAAGTAGCTTTATATAGTATATATAGTATATAGCTTTATATATTTCACTTAGAATTCTGACCTTCCTTCTTCAGCGTGCTGTTATCTACATTCACTGAGGAGAACTTGTATTGGTCACTGGGACTTGGTTGGTTCCAGGCTTTTGGATTATTTTTTCTGTCTCAAATGACATCTGGGTTGAACAAAGCGAGACACATGGCCCAGAGTACCACTCTAGTACCCTCTGGCTCCAATAAATACAAAGAGGGGATCAAGCTGGGCTATTTCTTGGCCTGACAGAGGATCTGGTGGAGCATGGAGAGGTCTTGGGCCAGGAAGTAGAGAACAAATTTCCCTCTAGAAATTCCACAAGAAAACTCTGCAGATACACCACTCAGGGGACCTGAAATCATGCATGTCTTGATGTTAATTTCTTTTCCCTAATTAGATCATCAGTACCTTGAAGGCCCAGACAGGTCTTGAACTTCTTGGTGCCCTGAATCCAGGTACAGAATAGATCCTTAAGTATCAGTATCAGTCCCGTGGGCCCCAGCACAGTTGTGTGCTGTGTGCCTGAACCTGGACGGGATGAGAGGTCACCAAGGAGGTTCTTGGGAATAGAGATGTCCCTGTGACTACAGAAAGGACCACATACTCCTTTTGGACCATGGGAATAATCAGAAAGTTCTTTCCAAAACAGCAGCAGTCAGAAAGTCCTAGGAGGACATGGTTGCCCAAAGCCCTCCAAGGCTGCAGCTGCCCCAGGTAGCCAGCTTGGCCTTCCCATGAGCCCCGGGCTGTGACTGAGCAATGCTGGTCTCTTAATAAAAATAGCACCAATGCCAAATCCTAACTCCACTAGAGAAATAGTCCCACACCCCTCAATCCCATTAACATTTCACACCTTAATGGGGCCATATTTTTGGAAAGCCAATATGAGCTGAGTAGCTTATTGGTATGCAGCTGGGGGGGACCTCCAGGGAAGGGGGTACTCTGCAAAGGGAATGTAATTAAGTCTCAGAATGTTCTATATATGCCCCAAAAGGAGGGCATTTGGGGACACGGGAACAAGAGCAATGGGTTTGTCCAGGAGGTTTGAGTGCACGGAAACTTGACCGCAGCTGGGAAGTCCCAATGTGGCTCCCACCCTTGCCCACCCCAAGCCCCTACCCTAACTGGGCCACCCACTCACCCTTTGGGTCCCTAACTTTGCATTTCCTATCGGCAGACCCTATCGGCAGCTCTTCTCAGATAAAATACATCATCATTTGCTCCATTAGAAAATAAATGTATGGCTATATTATGGGATTTGCATTCCATTACCTTGGTTTGCATGCCATAAAACATTTATTACACCCTTGGGCTAAAGTCTTAATAATGACTGGGTGCAAGGCACTAATGTGGTGCTGGTCTTGCTCGGGAACCAGAGATTAATGCCTTTGGATGTCACCCAGCTAATAGTCGAGCTCACCAATTTGTCCCATCAGAAGACATTAGAGTCAGGCCCTGTGTGTGTTGTGGGGGTGGGGACCTCTGTTTAGTTTCAGCTGGGAGTTGGGGCTCCCCTTACCTGCCCCCAACCTGGTCTTACACAAAACAACCCGAGTGAAATCACAGCGCCCTCTTTAAAATCTGCCCTCACCCTACCCTCACTCCCACCCACAGCCTTAGGCAAGTCCCCACTCCTGGGTGTGATGAAGCTACAGGGTGGGGTTTAAATACCTGTTTTCTCGTCAGCGCCACAGTGTGTTCTCACACACACACACACACACACACTCTCACACACACACACACCACATATCCCTTCTCTGTTAAGGACTGTGTTGCCAGGGCTGCCTATTCTGGCCCCCATGGCAGTCCAGCAGAGAAGGCTCAAGTTCACATTCGCTGCACAGGGAGTCAGTGAAGCCCAATCACAGCCCCTGGCCAGGGAGACTGACCCAGCACAGGAAGTGGACAGGCCCTTCGGGGGCGGAATTGTGGGTCATCTGTCTCCTCAGGTGGCTTGGCCAGAGCAGTCTTAGAGCCAGGAGGACCTGGTTTGTGGGCTGTTGAGATTCTCTGTGGGTCCTTGGGGCATCCCTTGTGAGAGAGTGAGTCACAAGGCTAGAGATATCTCCCCTTTTGCTCAAGGCCTTAGCCAGAAGATGACAGATCTTATCTGCTCAACAACCAAGGCTGTCTTCTGACCCTTTGTAGAGTCACCTCAAAAATGAAAATGAACCCCTTAGTTCTTCCCTCAGAGCTAAGGTCCTCTTTGCCAAACGAAATTCTACAACTGGAGCTGGGGCATCTGTATTTTTAAAATCTCATTCTCAGTTTATACTGACTTATCCTCAACCTCTGGCTGGGACCCGCAGTAGGGACTCCAGAGAAAGTTTAGCCTTAGGCTCTGCTCCCAGGCTGCATCTGTGCTGCAGCCCTGGCAGAACAAAGGTTAAAGGTCACCAGCTACAGAGTAGCATAAGTGGTAAGGGAGGCTGCAAAAGTGTCTGGGTGACAAATTGTCCTCTACCTCCCCCAGGGTGGCCCCCACCCCCTGGTCTCCCTCAGATCTCCTAGACTATGATACCCATCCCTGTGAACTCCTGAGGGAGCTCTAGTTGCCAGTTTGAGGTGACTGCAGGAGTGCCCCTCTTCCCACTCACCCTCTCTGGGTTGAGCTACACTAGAAACAACCTTCCTTGCCCATGGACACAGCTGGGAGCTCTGAGCTTACAGGAGAGGTGGGGACACTTAGAATGAGGAGGAGCTTGGGGTGAAGGTGAAGATAGGGGCACCTTCTCTACATAGGAAGCTGGTGGCTAGGCAGAGGGACTGGGCAGTGTCCTCTAAAGTCCCTGTACTCCTGCTGGCGTCATCTCCTCCCCTTTCTGGCCCCTGCTGAACTGACAGGAGATAGAGGTGCAGGGGAAGCGCTGAGCAAGGTGGGGCTCAACAGGGAACATGGCAGCACAGCACAGCATGGGATCACCTACTGAGCAGCGTCTCCTCACTCAGAGAGTAGTGGGGGATATATCCTGCAATAATGTCACCTGCTAGGATAGCAACATGCTTGGTGAACATTATCTAGATTAGGAGGGAGCACAGAAGATGTTGACTGAGATTGATGACATAAAAATGAGGTCACATAATAAGATGGTTTCATTTAGCCAAGCGCAAGTTAGTGAAATTCCATATTACTGGAACCTACTGGCGCAGTGGCTCACTGGGCACCAGGTACGGCTGCAGGTATGACAGCAAGATTGGCGGACTCAACCCAGGCCTCAGGCATCTAGGCCAGTACTCTTCCCACAACTGGGGACCACATTCCTCCCTCACCTTGAAGGGGGGTGGCCACACCAAGTACCTCCTAGGTGGAGTGAAATCTGGTTTCCTCCGATTTCCTCTCCTGTGGGGGAGACCAAGCTATCCCCCTTTCTCGCTTTTGGATGGCACAGCCTTCCTTCACTCCTTGTCCCACCGGCGTGATCCATCAGAGCCACCAGTCCTTCAAGTGAGTCTCCTCTCAGGAAGTCACCTGACATCCAGTAGCCCATTGAACAGATTCACACCTGTCTTTGCTGGCCTACCCTACACCCAGCCTTGAGCTCTGAAATGCCACTGCTGAGGCCTGGACAACAAAAGCCCTAGTCCTTTCTCCAGGGGAGATTCTAGCTTATATATAGAGAGAAGCTCTGCTGTGGTGTTACAGGTCTGCAAGTGTTACAGATGAAACACCACAGGCACATGTGCTTTTGACTGCACGTTGGGGAAGGCTGCTGAGTGAGGTGCGTCTATAGCAGAGATAAGGGAAGAGGTGGAACGGCACGGGTTTGGCCAAGAAGGGAAATGGTGGGCTCGATGCTGTGGAGGTGTGAGATGGATGCGTGGAGAATGGGAGGAGTGGGAGGAGAGAGACCTATGAAAAGATGGAATCTCCGGAGTACACTGTCAGTGTGGAGCTGTTCTGAGGGCAGTGGTAAGAGGAAGGTCTTCATACTGCTGTGCTGGGTGGCTTCCCTGGCTGGATTAGAGGAACTGAGGCCAAAGGCCGGAAGCCCAGGTGTATCCTCTGCAGGCATAGGAATGAGGTCAGGAGGGCTAGGCTGGGAAGATGAGTGGAGAAAGCTACAAAGAGGTGTCAAGACACACTGAGGGGGTGAGGACTGGGTGAAATGCGTAAAGGGGTTCAACTGTATGTGACAGCTGGAAACTACTTTTTGTTTTTTAAAATTTATATATATTTACACTGCTGTTTATTTTTGTACAAGTTTGATTTCTCCTCTCATGTATAATCCCTATAAAATTGCCACCACCAAGATATTCATGAACTGTCACCATAGTCTCTTGTGCTCTTCCTCCTCTGATCTCTTTCTCTCCTCCTCCCCTGCTGAATGTCTGTGATTTATAGCTGCCTGCTAATTTTGTCTTTTTTCCCAGTTCCCTCATTTGTTTCCCTTCTGTTCCTCCTTTAAGTGAGATCATCTGATATTTTTCATTTCCCTGCTTATTTCACTGGTCCATTCTAGCTCCATCCATGTTGCTACAAATGGCATAAGTTTATTATCTTTTTTGATCACTGAGTAGTATTCCACTGTGTGTATATACCACATCTTCTTGATCCAGTCATCTGTTTTTGGGCATTCAGGTTGTTTCCTTATCTTAACTATCGTAAACAGTGTTGCAATAAACACAGGATGCAGATTTCCTTTTGAATTGATCTTTTTGTAACCTTTGGGTAGATGCCTAGGAATGGAATTGCTGGGTCATATGGTAGCTCCATTTTTAGTAGTTTCAGGGTCCTTCACACAGCTTTCCATAGTGGCCATATTACTTTGCGTTCTCACCAGCAGTGTAAGAGGGTTCCTTTTTCTCCACATCCTCACCAGCATTTATTGTTGCCAGTTTATTTTTTTTTAATATAGGCCATTCACACTGGTGTGAGGTGGTATTTCATTGTGGTTTGGACCTGCATTTCCCTGATTGTAAGAGATGTTGAGCATTTTTTCATATACTCATTGGCCATCTATATTACCTCTTTGAAGAAGTGTCTTTTTAGCTCTTCTCCCCATTTTTGACTGGCTGGTGTGCTTTGTTTTTGTTGAGTGTGTGAGCTCTTTGTAGATCTTTGAAATCAGACCCTTATCAGTTGCATTGAGTGCAAATATTTTCTCCTCTTCAGTAGGATATCTCTTTGTTTTGGTTAATGTCTCTTCTGTTGTACAGAAGCTTTTTAGTTTGATGTAATCCCAGCTGTTTATCTTTTCCATCACTTATTTTGCTTTGGGGGACGAGTCTTTAAAGATATTTCTGAGATGTATGTCATGGAGTTTTTTGCCTGTTTTCTTCTATATATTTTAAGGTTTCAGGTCTTATATTCAAGTCTCCTATCCATTTTGAGTTGGTTTTTATGCATGGTGTGAAGTAGTAGTCTAGCTTCATTTTTTTTGCATGTGGTGGTCAAGTTTTCCCAGCACCATTTCTTGAACAGATGGTCCTTATTCATTGCATATTCTTTCCTCCTTTGCCATAGATTAGTTGTCCTTATGTGTATAGCTTTATTTCTGGGTTTTCAATTCAGTTCCATTGGTTTGTGTGTCTGTTTTTGTGGAAACTAGTTTTTGGGTGGTGAGCACACTGTGGTTGCAACATGGAGATGTTGAAGTAGTGGTATGTGACAGAAACTCACATAATGTCACAAGGACTCCAGTGGTAGGAAAGGCTGCAGCCATAGATGGTTCTGGAGCAGTGGTTCTCCATGGGATGGTGCTGCTCAGAAGTTAGTTGCACATTTGTGGGGATATTTTGTTGTTACAATGCTGGTATCTAGTATGGGGTGGTGGGGGCTTGGGGCACAGTTGTACACTCTGGATACTGTAATGTGAGGGAAGGTTCCACAAAATGAAGAACATGCTCACTTTCCCTGCAGCTTTTGAAAATTCCACCCCATCTGCTGTGTACCGCATAATCTTAGGGGGCACCAGTCACTTGATGAAGTGATTGTTCAGTGTACAACCTGCACAACTGCCAAAGAGGTTCCAGGCCTGGCAGTGATCCTGCTGGAAAAACCTGTTTACAATGACCTGAGTCTAGACCTAGCTTTATTTGACATAGAAGCCCATAGTGTAATCTGCATGGTTTTAATATACTCTACATTTTCTAGGAATACAATTCCTGTGACAATTGAGTGGGAAGTAGTCGTTTGTTCTGTACAGAACTTTAGCAAGAGATGTTTGCCATGTTGGAACCCCTGCTCAAATGGTTACGTCGCTCACAGCCTGCAAGTCATCAGTACGTGGGCAGCCCACGGCAGGAGGCACTGATTGCTGTCCCATCATCTGATTTTGTTAGGTGCAAGCATTGACGTCTTCATTGTTCCTGAGCATCTACATATCAAAATACGTATCATTTGCTTTGCTTTGATTTCTCCTTTATATCATAGTTGGGTCAATAGATTGAATATTTTTGAAATGACGTGGTTAGGTTGGTTATGTTTTTAATCTGATTTCCACCCTGGGGTAGTTAATGGGGCATGACAAACCTGGTAATAAAAGGGAGCTATAGATTTGATGGACAGAAAACTAAGGTCCAGAGAATTCCAACCTCTACAGTTTTTCCAGGAAGGCTCTTCTGACTACTTTAAGCCTACAGCCTCACCCAAGACCCACTGTTCTTTCTCCCTGAAATGAAACCCTTTGTGATACCTGTTTTCTAACTTCTTTCCCATGATCATTTCGTGAACAATCTTGTCAATTGGGTCCTCCAAAGACAGTCTTGAAATGACTGCTTTTTATGATGCTGACCAGGCCTGGAGGAAAGGGCACTAACTTGAAATGTACTGCCTTGAAATGTACAGTCCACTGGTAACAGGTTCTAGGAGTAAAGATGAGAGAAATGTCCATGGGAAAGTGACACAAAGACCAGACACCCTGTTATTTAACTTGAGAGATCTGGGGGAAGATGGAGAGATCCCAGACTCTAGAACAGAAATTTCACAATGGTTTTGTCAAAGTAAAGACTGATTAGAAAAAACTGGAAAGAAAAAAAAAAAGAAAATTAGAAAAAACTAGTGGTAAATTACTAGGGAAAAAAGCCACCAAATTCTGGGACCACTGAAAATTAACTTACTAGAAGTTTAAAGACAAGACATGTCAAGGACTGAAAAAAAAAAAATAACCTGCTGTGCTGGGAGGATGACTTGAAGGCAACTTCTGCAGGTAAAGAGACATCCTTTATATATGGGAAGGTTGGCCAAGCCCAGAGACGGGATTTAGACAAGTTAATGGATGACAGCACAGTTAAGGCTGATTAGGGGGATCCTGGCTCCTTTGGACATAGGCCCTGCGCTAGTGACTTCAGGAGGATGGCCACACATTCCCAATGTGTTGTTTGTGTCCTAACCCCAAGCAGACAGTGGGCCTGGACCCAAAGCAAGGAGGCAATGCTAAGGCCTCCAGTTATTTCTAGGAGTTCCCAAGTAGATGCAGCAATCAACTTTTTTTTTTAAGATTTCTTTATTTATGCATACAAGAACTGGGGTAGAGAGGCTAGAGGTGTGAGGTATGATGGGGGGGGGGTAAGAGAATTTACTGAGACAGAGTAGGGAGCAGAACAGGCAGATCTACTGAAATACACTGCTGAGGGGAGCAGCGGGTGAGACAGATGAAGTCTGTTGCACCATGTGGGTCAGCTCCCTGGCCAGGGATTGAACTCATGCTGCAGTAGCTGTCGATAGCTTCATTGTGCTGAGACTTAAACCCTTGTGCCACCAGAGGGGACTCACCAGCTAAGTGTCTTAAAGAGATTAAAAAGAAGTGGTTAAGTCAGACATACGATGCATTTTTGGAAAGGGTTTTTTCATGTATACTTTCATGAGAGTTTGTGTGAGTGTGTGTTACAGTTTGAGGGAAGCATGAAGCAAAACTCAATGGAGGTATAGTAAGTGTCTATAAAGTTTCTAAGGTTCTTGTCTTCAATGCTAGGGAGCTAGACTCTGTGTGACCAAGTTCAAATCCTAGCTCCACCACTGAGTATCTGGGTAACCTTTTATAAGTTACTTGAGTTTTCTGTGCTTCAGTATTCTCCCATTTAAAATGGGGATAATAATATTACTCCTGGGTTGTGAAAATTAAATGAGTTAATATAGCATGTGAATATGCTTAGAATAGTGCATGGCGTATAGTAAATTCTCAGTAAATATTTGTTGTAGTTGCTGTTATTACTCCAGAGAGAAGGTTCATTTTATTAATCCCCCTCCCTCCCTTCTGATTAACCAATAAAGAATGGTTTTCGGAACATAAGGGTGAGGCAGAACAGGGGGTGGTGAGGTATATGTGACCTCCATCCCCAGTCTTCTCAGAAGCCAGGGTATGAAGGTCAAGTGCCCTGATCTTGGTTCTAAACCCACCATTTAGAGTAGTAAGTGCATTAGATGTGGACATAAACCTGTTAGCTTCAAAGATTCAGCTAGACAGGGGAGAAGGTATAATTATGTCACTCTGCAGTCAGTGCCCCCCAAAACATTTTAGTTAGAGAACTTATTGCTCAGGAGAGGTTCTCTCTAGTTTTTTCTCCTATGCTGTGCCATTGCTCCATAACAATTCTGCTGAGGGAAGATTCTGAATCTACCCTGCATCCTGGTATAACGGTGCCAAGATCAACTGATTAATGATGTCTGCTGGGGACACAGTGTATGCACATGTCAGCACTAAGCAGAGGAAAAGAAACCCAGTCCACTCACAATAGCCTGACCTGAGGTCACCTGGGTTCCTGATATGGCAGGGTGGGAAAGCCTGCCGCTAAGATGCAGACAATCTCACTTATCTGCTGTTCTCTGCAAGCTACAATGGCCCTGGTGGTATCACCTCACTTACCCTCTCTGTCCTTTCTTTACTGTTTACAGACTTTAGAGAGCTATCCAAAGGATGCTGGGGAAATAATAGGACTTCAGAACTAGAGAGGACCCTAGAGGCTATAGCAAACACTGTCAGTGATCACTTCATACCCATGCCCTTGCCCTTACAGCATTGGTGCCCCGAATCTGACTCCCAGCTGCCAGCATCTGCAGTTCTTTGATTGACAGCTCTCTCCAGTCACTGGTGTGCCTTTACTCAGCAGCTCAAAGCAGTCCTCCACCGACAACCAGAAGCATCACTGTGTCAGTAATCTAGCCCCTCTATTCTGTGGACAAGGTGGCTCTGAGATGTGTGTTCTAGGCTGTCTCTCAGAGTTCCCCAATGGGAGTGCACCCCTGGGGCTCATTTGCTTAAAAACACACCCCCAACTGATTTTTTTCCCTCTCCTGATTCACTTCCTCACTCCTGGGATCACCTCCCAAATAAATTACCTGCCCAAGTCTTCATCTCAAGGTCTCCTTCTGCCAAACGAAGGCAGAGGTTGCCTGGCTGAACTGCTTTGTGTGACTGAAGTGCGGTACTAGCCAGACATGCTTTTCCGTGTGTACTGGGTGTAATAAGTATCCACCTAGCAGGGCCTGCACACTGTCCAGGAAGAATCAGAACATTTTCATCATTAGGAATAAGTTCCCTCTACTGATTCATAAAACGATCATCTCCCCCTGCCCACCACCCCCAGGAAAGATTGTTGTAGGTAAAAACCCCGTGACGAGACCTCCCTCTGCTTTTGCTCTCACCAGCTGCCTGTTCCTAATAACCCCACCCACGCACTGGAGCCTCTCTGACTTGATATTGCAGGACGCTGTCACTGGAAATTAATTGCAACTAATTAAAAATGATCCGGTTAGGACAATTGCACAATGGCGCCCCGGAGACCGCTTCATTCCCAGAGGTTTGGTGGCGTTTGCGGCTGCTGCAGCCCCGGCTGGCCGGACAGAGCCATACATCATCGTGTCATTTTACATTGTTATTTCTCTGAAAGCAGCAATTTAAAAGAGTCTCAGATGAACCTTGAGCAACTTTGCACTAAAAAGAAAAATGTTACTGTCCAAGATCTGTAAAATATAACATATAGGCTCAAAGAAGCCACTTGACATGAAAAGCGGCCTTAAGTTTGTGCCGTGATTTGCATATAATATATAATGTTGTAGTAAAAGGACCCACAAAGCAGGCAGCCGGCTGTGGAGCATCGATCCTCAGCCCCTTTGTTCAAACTGGGTCACCTACTGTTCCTGGTTATTATTTTATCACAGTCATTCCTCATGTAAGGTGACAGGAGAGCATCTAACCCACTGGGTTCTAGAGACAGCCACCCCTACCCCCTTATTTTGTGCCAGACCAGATCCCTTCCTGACTCTGACTCTGAAAGGATTGCAAGTCCCACGGTAGCACTGCCAGTTTCCAAGCTGAGCCCAGGAGGGGCCGTGTGGTAGGACAAGAACCACTTCTCAGCCTTGGCAAAGGCCCAGGAAACCTAGTGTTGAGGCAGTGAGCCCTAGTAAGCAGTCCCCACACCTCATTTCCAAGGAGCTAGGCAGCTCCAGTGAGTCTGGCCAGATGTCTGAGCGACAAACCTTTCCTATTAGGCTGTCTGTGGCTCACCTTGCTTCTGTGGTCTCCACAACACTCTCTGAACTTCTCCACATCAACGGGCCAGGGAAGTGGCTAGCATTTGCACAAAAGGGAGTTTGTAAGAGAAAACATCTTCCAAAGTTATTTTTCTAGTGATCTGGCCTATTTTACCATAAAAAAAAAAAAATCAGGTCACTTTCAAGGGTACCAATGAAAGTAAGAAAACTTTGTGAAACAGAAAAAAAATTCAAAAATTAAAAAGTAAGCACTTTAAAATTAATGATTCAAGAGAAATATAAAAGACTATATAGCAAGATAAAAGGGGAAAAATAGCATACAAAGTTTTATGTAGTCACTGAAGTTGGTTCTGGGCTTCCTGGAGGTCAAAGGAAAATAAGAAACATGATCCATCGCAGATGGTCTTTAAAGAAAATACAGAATTGTTCCTTAGAAGAAATAAGACTTTCTTTGCATAGACCTTAGGTGGGTTGTGCAGTGGCCAACATCATTCATGACATCTTCCCATGGGAGGGACAACTTTGAGAAGTTACTACATTGGAAATTGGGACTTCCAGTTTCCAAACTAGGACTTCCGAGTGATATGGACCAAATTTGATGTTCACTGATGGATGGCTTCTTTCATGAATAAGACCTAGATATTGAAAGAATGCAAAGACCGGGCCTCTCTGGTGGCCTAGGGGTTAAGTCTCAGTGCTATTACCGCTATGGCCTGAGTTCGATCCCCGGACAGGGAGCTAACACACATGGCACGGCATACCTCTCCTGTCTTGCCCGCTGCTCCCTTCAGCAGTGTGTTTCAGTACATCTGTTCTGCTCCCCTCTCTGTCTCTGGTAAATCCTCTCATCCCCACCAACATCTCTGGCCTACACCCCAGTTCTTCTATGCAAAAAAGAAAAAATGCAAAGACTAAATCAAACCTCATCCCTACATTATTCTCCAATCAAAGTATTTCTTTCAGCTCTGCTTTTATTAGAAGCTGGGAAGCATACAATTTGAGGCTTTTGTTTCAAAGAGCTGGAGTGAAGGTGTTGCAAATAATGAAGAATTGGATCTAGATATAGAAACCATAGAACATCTATGCAATGGAATACCATGCAGTCATCAACAGGAACAAGAAAGATGATATCTTACCTCAGGAAAAGTTGTGTGAAATATATTATTAGGTGAAAGAAAAACAAGTTTCAGAATAGTAGGTATGATATGACATTGCTGTATTACAAATTAAATAACAATACATGGATATAGGAAAGTTTTGGAAGGAAGAATATGTAAAAAATTGGTGGTAGTGTTTAAGCACAGGTGAGAGAATTTTATATTTCACCTGACACCTTCTTACTTTAATTACATATTACTTTTGAATTTGAAAATAATTTGTTAATCAAGTCAATCATTCTTTGGTTAAGAAGAATGAAGCAGAACTGTATTACTGAAAAAATAAGATTCAAAGGGAGGATCTAGATAAATATAGATCAAATGTCTAAAAGTGGTTCTCTTGGGGAACTAAGATTATAACAAATTTTCACTTTCCAAGTTAATCATTACTGTAACATTTTTATAGTAAGTAGGTATCACGTTTATAAAATAATTTTAATAACAAGTTAATTCAACCTGGGGACTGTCAGGTTGACTACCTTTTTGAAAATAAGAAAATTAATCAAGACCTACTCAAATGAATGACCAGCCTATTTCTGTAGGGCAGTGACCAGAAGAGAATCTGTAAGCAAGACAAAACATTTTCTTAAACAGTTGGCTGTCTGTTCTGGCACACAAATCCATGAATGATCTTGACATTAACATTCTGACCTCATGCAGTACGGATGCTTGCCTGGGAAGGTGCTTGCAGTACAATTCAGAGGCTGGTGTGCTTTTGAAAAAATCTCATTTAAAAATTGCTTTTATTCCACAGTACAGTGATATGTTTAAACTACCAGTTCATTTTTGATAATTTTGGCTGTTTCTTTCTCCTTGTCTCTACCCATCTTGAGCCCCTTCAAACCAGGCTGTCCTATGCTCAGTATCACAGGGAAGAGATGGGACAGCAGAAAGAGAAACAAAAGATGCATCTGGCTTCTGACTTTCAGAGGTGTAGGGGAAGAGAAAGGAAGAATAATCAGAGAGGATATCTCACTCCGAACACGAGACAATGGGGAAGTGGGAGGATGGGCTGTGGGGATGCTGTGAGGACTGGGGTGACCCTGCTGGAGCAGTGGCAGCATCCAGGAAACTGAGCTCGAGAAGAGAAGCTGAATCAGCACCTCTGGTCCATGGTATCCATCTGAGGGCTGAAATGTACATCAAGAAAGATCTGGAGCTCTGCAGGGCTTTGGGAAGGAGCTAGCTCCCTCTCCACTCCGTGCACCTGCTTGGCTTTTCTCTCATGCCAAACCTGCTCCACAGTCTGTGTGTCTGAATGTGATGGCTTTCAGATTACACGTCCTGAACACTAGAGTCACACCGACTTCTTTCACGGTTCTCCTCCCCCTGTATTCTGGGGCCGTTGTAATTGGCTCAGGGTCAGTGAGGGTCAGGTGCCCATCAGGTCCCATCTCTGGACCAGCCTGCTGTGCTCGGGGTGGGGTAACTCTGTATTAAACTTGCACTTATCCTAGGGCCATATGCCCCTGCATTTGTGGGGGCAGGAAAGGGATGGGTGGGTTAGAAGGATCACAGGGCAAATCAGATTTGTTTCCCCTAGGCTGCTCATGGAAGGCCAGAGAAATCCCCTTTGGCTCTCAATAGTCGCCCCAACTATTGTCTTACCTCCTAATGCCAGGCAGCTCTCCACTCAGCATGACTACCTGCATCACTTAGTCCTTTGCTCCTTCAATTAAAGGAGTTTTTACTGTCTGTTTTTCTGATTACAGATACAACAAAAGATAGACTTGTATCTGCCAAAAAACATGAGTTAGCTGGATTTACAAAATCAGAAGTGACATGGTCCAGAGGGAGAAAGACAAGTCACTTAGTGGCGTTTGCACGCAACAGTGTGATCAGGCTTGTTTGCTCAACTGAAGGGAGGCTCTTCAGGCAGAGACATGGCTCCCCACTGCATCCCATTCAAAATAGCAGCACATACTTGTAGGGCTCAGTGAGTTACACAGCCCTGCCACAGCCTGGCCCAGGTGGCTGGGAAATCCATTCAGCCTAGAACAGGGTTGTTAAAGGGGTTCACTTGAAATACTGGGAATGCTCACTGCAAATCTGTCATCATTTGATGAGAGTAGATGGGTGTTTTCGGAGTGACTGCACTTCAGGTTAAATTACTGTGGATAACGACCCACTACCCAGGCCCAAGTTTCCTGGATCATGTTCATATTCTTGGGTCCCCGTGGCACCCTGAGAACTTTTCTACTCCAGCTTCTTTAGTATCTTCTCACATCTGCCCAGTAGAGAAGACAATATCTTGTGTTCATCCTTGTATCCCCATCAGCTTAACCCAGTGCCTTAGGACTCTAGGGGCTTGAAAAGCATGAAGGGAAGGAAAGAAGAGAGGGAAAATAAAAGGAGGTAAGGAACCAGCCCACTCTCCCACAGTGGGAAGACAGAACTCCTTCCCATGTCCATGAGAGAATTTGGGGGCTCCGGGTTTTGTGTGTGACTTGTCACAAGATTCCCAAATGTAAAACAAGTATAGGAATTTCCCACTGTACAGGGTCACCTCTAAGTACATAGGCGTCAAACAGCACTTGGCACGAAGTAGAAAGATCATACTTACATAAAACAGTTTTGTCTTCGGGAACCTCCCGCTCGTTTCCATCTACCCACCTTTCTCAATCTCTTTCCTTTCTACCTTTTCATGCCAAGTTGAGTAGCGGCCCCCACAAGGAAACCTGTGGCTTCATGAACTGATACTACTTTGTCTTTCCACAGGGACTTTGCATATGCTCAAACAGCCGTCCCATTAAGTTATATCAAATGGTAAGTCACATGGTGATCTCTGCTTGAAGACCTCCCTGTCCCACTCAGTGACATGGCTCCCTATTACCTTTCCAATCTTTTCCTGCTATTTATCTTCTCCCATATTCTTAGCCCTGTTGCCCTCCTGTCTGTGAGGCATGCTCCCACCCGCTGTGGTTTGCACTGTCTGCCCCCCTCCCTATAATACTCTTCCACCAGATCACTCTTCACACTGTCAGGTTTTCACACAGAGGTCAATGAAGCCTTTCTTGGTAGCCCACCCCCACTTAAAATAGCAAAGCTCCCCTGATGCCGCCTATCCTAACTGTCTATTTCAGCATCTGTTACCATCTGACACACCACATCTTTTATTTATTCACTACTTATCTTTTTCCATTGAAAACAGGCTCCTCCACGGAGACTTTTGCCTGTTTTATTATCTACTATATCCCAATACCTACAACAGAAGCTGGCATGAAATAAGCACTCAATATATTTTTGTTGAATGAATGAACATGTTTTTGTGCTTTACAGACAGGTGAAACTGGACAAAGCACATCTACTCGTGAAACCAGTGACAAATTGATGTTAACGCATGGAGAAGGAGCAACAAAAGTCCTCAAGTTTGGCTGGGATCTCTGAAGTCTGCTGCCTGGGGAGCTGCTGTGTGTTTGCTGAGAGCCCAGCTCAGTCCGTGGCATGTGACAGAAGTGATACTTGCTAAATGTGCCAAGGGCCCAAGGTGCTAAGAACCGAGGGGAAGTGACCTGCACCTTTGGGCCCAGGGGAAAGCCATCTTCAGATAGTGACATTTTCATTTGTCTCATACCTCAGTCCTTAGTATTGACCAGTTTCCCATCTTGGGTTCTGTAGAATCCCAGTGCTAGAAAAAAGGTTCTGTAGTCAGACAAATGTAGGAAATGCTGGGTTAAATAAAGTTAAATAGGTTTCCTGACTTCAGGACTCTTAAGAGCATTTAATATGTAAATAGATATTATATGCAAAACTTTTGAAAACTTTTCCAAACCTAAGCTGGCCAAGGAATCCATCTTTTTCCAGAACAAGGTTTCTACAAATTACTCTTTGGAGAACACTGGCATAACCTCATATCCACTGTAAATGAAGGGGATTTAGGAGGGAATCTAGTGCAACCCTCCTTTTTTTGGAGTTGGCTAGAGGGGAAGATCCAGGAGGGAAGGGAAAGACTGGAGAATACACAGCAAGTCACAGTTGGAGCTGGAATGGAGCCATCTCTGGCCCAGACACATTCAACTTTCAGTTTGCACCTTTGGGGCTCTGAAGCCTGGCTTGCCAAGTCTGCTTTGCTCACTTGCACTCTCAGAATCTTAGATATTTCAAACAGGGATGGCCTCAGAGACATAGACTGTTCCAGCTCCCGGCTTTAGCCACAACCTATCTCTGGGCCTGACACTCATGACTAGAGGGTAAAATGATCCCCACCTATACCTCTCTCTTTAGTCCCCAACCCCTCCTGGGCTCAGGTGTTTCTGCTCCGAGACTCTGGTCTCAGAGTGAATTCCCAGGACCAGCAACAGCAGCACCAGCTGAGATCTTGGTAGAAACACATTCGGACTTCTGCATTCTGCAGCTTAACAAAGCCTCCAGGTGTTTCTGGCTCATACTGAAGTTTAATAACCACCTCCCTGAACCACACGAACTCAGACCTAGCATTTCCAGGGAAAGGCCTTTTTTTGGTCCCCAGTAAACAGAGCAGCCACCTCCAAGTCTCTTAGTAAGGGTGATGGGAAATGCTGGACATAAAATCTTTAGAGATTCCTACAGCTCAGTGGGTTCCAACCACTTGAAAACTGGTGCTGCCTATAGCCTGATGTTAATTTACACTCTGCATCATTTCATTAGTTGTTCTAAGCAATGGAGTGACTTTATAAACATAGACCTTCACTGGAGAGTTTTTCAAGCTCCAAAAGCCACACCTATGAAATTAATCTTGCTAGGAGAAAGGGTAGGTGCAAAGTCTGTTTGAGGTGACTGAGAGTGGGTCTAGGTCTAATGAAATGGAGATGGGGTCTTTTCATTATTATTAAGAGAAATGTGTCAAATGAGTTCAATAGCTCAATTCTGGTACATGTTCTTTCAAAACCCATCTGCTTTCTAGATTTCCTACTAAGAAAGTCTGGGTGTATGGGTGTGCCTCAATGGTCATTTCAGAGTTGCTGCACTGGGGATGCCGCTGTCTGAAGCAATGTCTTCATGGCTGACCATGGTGGCCCTGGAACCTCCATCTTCTCTGATCGGGAGGACGACGTCTTCTTTCCTGTGCCTGTCGGAAGGTTGGCTGGGATGTGGTCGGGGGAGCTGTCAACTTGCCATGGAGAAATATCCTGAAAGACTGTGTGGTGCATCTCCTGTCACAAGCCTGCTTCCGCTGTTTCTGTGATCCTGGGGAGGCTGTGGGTAGTTTGGACAGCCCCTCACTCAGCCACCTACTCACTCAGCTTGGGCAGCAGTGTGGGCTGCTATGGCAGCCCTCCATCCATCCTCGTCATTCAGGGGCCTCTAAAGTATGCCTGCCAATATAATGCACGGCCTGTTGAGGGGAAGTGACATTTTGAATAGTGGACACTTTTCCAGGAGCATTCATCCTAGGTCAGCCTCGTGATAAATAAATACATTTGGCATCTGAAGTCAGCAGGCAGGATACAACGAAGGAAATGCAAGCCCAGATACACATACCATAAGCCGGAGTTGACAGGGTGGAGGTTGGCTGTGAGAGAAAGGGGGAGAGGAAAGGCTCCGAGAACAAACAGATTTGGGGGAGAATTTATTCCCCTTCTTCTTGGCACCTCTAGGGACACAGGAAGCCAAGGAAGCTGCAATTTCCCTTTGTCCCTCAACCACAGAGGGTCTTGTCTCTCTGTCACCCCTTATGCTCTTCACCTGTCTCCCCTGAAAAAAAAAAAACAAACCAAAAAACCAGTCCTGATCTTAATTACCACTAACAGTGCCCTAAATAAGTATTTATAAGGCTTACTGCGTTTGTCTTCCCGTTCCTATTAATAAAGTCTGGGAATGTAGGGAAGAAATATGGGTGGGTGACAGGGTTTTTAATGGTGCCTCACCTTAAATGCATTTTAAAATATGTAAATCAATAAAAAAATTATTTGTAATAGCAGCCTAAGAGTGCTGGTTAGCCTGGCGAGGAGTGAAATGCATGCTACAAGCCCTATTACCATACATCCTGGGAGCTGTAGTTAGGATTAATCTGTCAAAGGGGATGGTTTAGTGTTGATGAATATGACATGTGACCATTAACGATGTTGATTTTATCTCCCGAGATTAGCATGATTTACTTCGGATGGATAATAATGTCATTTGCTTGATGCAGTAGATCTGTTTACGAGCTGATTAAATTGTAAGGCCTTGCCTCATTTCATGCTATTTGGTTTACAGCTTCATTACCACAATCACAAAAGCTGGGGAAATGTCCCACATTCCATGTCACAATAAATCACTGCTTCACGTTGCCGGGATGGATTTTAGCAGGTCTGCCCAGCAAGGACCATTCTTGGCTCCCCACTAATCTGTGATCCAGAATATATTAGGGGGATCTTCAAGAACACTGGAATGAGAGGGGGCAGGAATCCTCTCAGATCTTTTAACTGAGATTAAGGAAGTCCTTGAGTAATTAGCTATAACAAATTACCTCATTGTTTAGACAGTGAAGTCACTGTTTTTGTTGCAGTTGATCACCTTAAATACGCGGAAAAGTGACATTCCAGGAATGAAGGAAACTTGGAAGCCAACTTCATTTTCACCCCGACATCCTTTGCCCCGGGGGGCGGGGGGGATAATGTGTGTGTGAGGTGTGTAGGGAGTGTGTGCCCTAGGTCCGCAAGCCTGCCTACCATGCTTCCTTGAGGTAGAGTGTGAGGAGCTGTGCATTGCACATCCACACCAAAGCACCACAACTCTGGCTGGCGTGAGAAGGGCAGCACCTGACACCTAGGTAGGAAGAGAAGTGTGGAAACCACCCGTCTGTTCACTCCAGGCAGCTCCCGCCCAAACTGGCCTGAGCAGGCTACACTACTCTGCTTGGAGGGCAGGGCGGGAGGCCTCAGATGGAAAAAAGAGGATTATTTATCCTCCCAAAAGCTGGGGAGGCAGAAAACACAGGTCTGAAGTGACTTTCTTTTTTATTATTGACTTTCTTTTATTATTCTTTTATTATTTTTTATTTTATTATTATTTTCAGGTGCACAGTTTCTTACCTTGGCAACGGGTATACTCCCCACACCCGCCACCATCCACCACCAAGCAACCCGCCCTACCTGTTCCAGGTCCTTCCCCTTTGGTAACCACCATTCCATTGTCAGTCTAAGGGATTGTGTTTGGGTTATTTATATTTTTTTTTGGTTGGTGTTTCTTTGCTTTGTTTATATTCTATAAATTAGTGAAATATGATGTCTGTCTTTCTCCTTATGACTTATTTCACTAAACATAACCCCCTCAAGGTCCAGCCGTGTTGTAAATGGCAAAATATCATCTTTTTTAATAGCTGAGTAATATTCCACCACCTACATTTCTGATAACGCCAGCATTTCTGAGTTCTCACCACTGTTAGGTGCTGTTCTCACCACTGACACAGCCCTGGAATGTTGGTATTATTATTCTCATGCCATGTAATAGATGAGGAGGCTGAGATTCAGGGAGGATGTTGAATGATGTGCCCAAGGTCACAGAGCCAGGCAGTGACTGAGCTGGTCGTGACCCCAGGTAACAGGGCTGGGGCAGTCATGGTGCTTAGAGCTGCTGGTGCAGAACTTGCCATTTGACTCAGATATAGGCCATTGCAACGACGGGGCAAAGAGAGGGAATTTCCAGGACTTTTATTTCTTTCTCCTGGATTGAATCCTGGGACTCTGAATGGATCCTGTTTACAAGGATCCACAGTAATCAAGAGCACTGAAGTCAGGTCTAGAAGGAGAATATTAGCAAGATTGTGTGCAGAGCAGAATCCTGGAAGATGTGAGATTATCCTTTCTCAAGGTAAGGCCTTTGGAAATAGAAATCAATCATTCTAAAGAGGAAAGGTGGCCTCTCTCTGCTTCTCAACTCAGCATCTCTCTAGTACACCAGTGGGAAAAGGGAAGCTCTTGTGGCCCTCTGCAAGCTCTGCAGATGAGGTGATTCCACTCTAAAGCTCCCTGCAGTCTCACCACTGCACTTGAGATGAGGCCCTCGCGTGTCTGCATCCCTTAGTCAAGGATAACAGATCCCACAAGGGGTCCTCCTGTGACCATGCTTCTGTTTTTTCCCCACACTAGAACCCTGATTTGTATTTGATTTTAATAAAATTAAGACTACATTCTCCAGCCTTTCATAGATGGGTGGGCTAGATGACTAATACGGTAGTCATTTATTGGACATCTACTGAGCCAGGCCCTGTGCTAAGTGTTGGTCAGGATAAAGATATAAGTCCTCAGCTGCCAGTGTGCTTGACTGAGCATCAGTCACTTGCCAGGCACTCTGCTGATCTGTCAGTTAATCAGCAATGGCTGGATCTTCGCTCTGGTAGGCATTGGTCCGGTTGTGTGTTTTTTTTTTTAAAGATTTATTTATTTATGCATACAAGCACTGGGGTACAGGCCAGAGGTGTGGGGGGTGAGAAGAGTCACCAGAGACAGAGCGGGGAGTAGAACAGGCAGATCAACGGAAGTACACTGCTAAGGGGAGCAGCGGGCACAGCAGGAGTGGTCTGCCGCACCATGTGGGTCCCCTCCCTGGCCGGCAGCAGGGATCGAACTCTTGCTGCAGGGGCTGCGTTTTGCTTCACAGTGCGTTGCTTAACCCACTGCGCCACCAGGGAGGCCCTGGTCCAGTTGTTGAACTCTCAGAGTGCATAGAAGGATGCATTTGGGTCACAGTCCTGGGAGGTATAGAATTTGATGCCAAGAATAGGGATAAAGCCCCAAGAATAGCGTATAGAAATGAACTCCAAATGACTTAAAGATTTTAATGTATTGGTGCTGTAAAACCCCAAGAAGAAAATATAAGGAACAAACTCCTCAAAACTGGTCTTTTTTAAAAAAGGTATGACACCAAAGCACAGGCAGCAAAAGCAAAAATGGGCAAATGGGATTATATCAAAATAAGATGTTTCTATGTAGCAAAGGAAACAACAAAATGAAAAGGCGGCCTATGGAACAGAAGGAAATATTTGCAAGCCATATAAGGGGTAATGTTCAAAATATAGAAGGATTTCATACAACTCAATAGCAAATCCGCTCCCCCCTAGAACAAAAAAACAAACAAAAAAATCCCCCACAAACATAATTAAAAACAGAGGCACTTTGTTGGGGTGGAAGGAGGGAGAGGGACTGGGATGAGGGCAGAAAGAGCACAAGGGACTGAGGTGATGGTGCACGGGTGAAATGGTGGTGGGAATTCCATGGGGACCACAAATGATGTCAAATATACACAAAGAAGAAAAGAAAACATGATTAAAAAATGCTCAAAGCACCTGAACATATATTTTCCAAGAGAAGGCATACAAATAGCCAATAAGTATATGAAAAAGGTGCTTAAAATCATCAATTATCAGGGATATGCAAACCAAAACCACGCTGAAATATCACCTCACATTTCAGAAAGATGACTATTTCAAAAATATGAGATAACAAGTGCTGGCAAGGGTATGGAAAAAAGAGAATCTTTGTACACCATTGGTGGTAATGTAAATTGGTACAGTCATCATGGAAAATTATATGAAGGTTTCTCAAAAAATTAAAAGCAGGACTACCAGCAGAACATAACAGAACAGTAGCAATCCCATGTCTGGGCATATGTACAAAGGAGATGAAACAGTATCTCAAAAAGGTATCTGCACTCCCATGTTCATTGCAACATTATTCACAACGGCCAAGTCATGGAAATAAACTAAGTGTCAGTGGATGGATGAAAGGATAAAGAAAATGTGGAGATGCAGGCACACTGGAATATTATTTAGCCATAAAAGAAAGAAAGCCTGCCATTTGCAACAACATGAATGAATCTGGAGGACATTAATCTAAATGAAATAAAGCAGACACAAAAGAATAAATACTACATAGTAACACTTATATGATGAACCTAAAGTAGGAACACTCATAGAAGCAGAGAGTTGTCAGGGACTGGGATGGGGGAAGTGGGGAAATGTTGGTCAAAGTGTACACACTTAAAGTTATGACTAATTCTGGGGGTCTCATGTACATCATAGTGATTATAGTCAATGATAACACATTGTGTACTAGAAATTTGCTTAGAGAATAGATCTTAAGTGTTTTCATTGACACAGACAAAAAGAGTTACACATGTCTATTTGTCTAAAAACAGTGTGTGTGTGTACCTACCTGTCTATCTAACCTATCTCTCTGTCTATCTATATTTATAAACAAACATACCCTGCAGTCTATTCTTCATAGTTGTTTAGGAGGTCCCAAAACTTCTAGGAAGAGGGGCTCTGAGCAGAGCTGCTCTGCTTCCCTGGCGCCTGGAAAGCCTGTGGAGCTTACCGAAGAGAAGACTCAGTTCCACCTTGGGGGGTGTGAGGTGGTCTGCTCTGGTGTGGTGGGTGCTCCTGTCCTAGAACACTGAGGACCTTCTTCCCCCACCCTCCTGGTGATGGGACACACAGACATGCACTCACACACACATTCTCACATGTGCACAGACTCACACATACACAGACTCACGTTTATGATCAGACAGATACACATTTCAAACACAAACTCATTCTTGAACACAGTGTCACCTGCCTTGTCCAAAGGTAGATGTACCCTTCCTACCGCATCCAACCCCCACAGATAGCCCCATCCACAATCAGACATATATCCAAGCAACACTTACAAAGACACAGCAGCACACATTTACCTGTCCCATCTCAGTAGCCACTCAGCCAGGGCCTCTAGAAACCTGGACATAGACCCTACATCCAAGCATTCCAATAATGCACTGGCAGCCATGCCCAGCCCCTGCCAAAGATTCCCCCTCCACTGTTGCCTCGTTGGGGGCTCCTGGCACTGGAGCCACCTTCATTCCCTCTGAGGTTTCTTTCCCCCAGGATGTGGTGTCTCTGACTACTTCCCCACCCCAGATCCCCTGGGCCCTCCTGTGGATCACAGAGGCTGCTTCTGTGACTTTCATTCTCTCCAAGTCTGATGTTTGTTCCTTATATAGGTATTCTGAGGAGAAGTAAACAATTAAAGGAAACATAGAGACCTTTCATCTCCTGGGTTGGCGATCTGATGCTCTCCTTCTGCCTCTCTGCCACCGGATTGCCCTCTTGTCCCTCTTGGGAGGAAAGAAAAAGGGGAGCATACGATACTGGGGCTGTCCTGCAGGATCAAGCCAAGGCCCAACCTGAGGTGTGGGGGGACAGAAAGGCAGCCATGTAGGGGGTCCAGAGGTCAACAGGAAGAGAAGTATGGGGATTGGCAAGGTCAACCTGGGGTCACCCTTTTTTGTATGGTTTGGGTCATTCTACTGGGATGGGAAAAGGGATTTTGGCCTGTTATCAGTTACCTATTGTTACAAGAAAAAGATTCCAAAATTTAGTGGCTTAAAACAATACCAATATTAATTTTTTTCATGAATAGGCAATTTGGATGGGGTTTGTGATAAGATTTGTCACTGCTCCAGTCAGGGGGCTGGAGCTGGAATCTTCTGAGGCTTGTAATCTCATGAGGGCAGTTGGTATCACTGCTGGCTGGGGCTTCAACTAGGGTTGTTGCTAGAACATTGTCCATGGCCTCTCCCTGTGGATGCTTTGTTTCCTCGTAACATGGTGACTGGTTTCCCAGGGCGAGTATCCCAGAGGGGGTGGTATGGCCTCCTTGGAAGTTACAGAGCATCATGTGGTGTCATCTTGCTCTGATCTTGCCTAGACTCAAGGGGAGGGAGTATAGCCCCCACCTGCTGGTGAAAGCAAGTTGACTTCACAGTTTACGGATACAGGGATACCCAGACAAAAACTACATCCCACAGCCTGGGCGTGGCCAGCTGACAGGACCAGGTGACTTCCTCACCTGTTCAAAGGGACACTGTGCCCTGTGCTGCCTCCTTCTCCCCTCCCCAGGGGTGTGGGATTAGTGCCCATATGAGATCATACCAGTGAGTACAATGTCCTAGGGGACAAGGAAACATCAAGATGGGAGAACCTGAGTTCCTGAATGACTTTCATGAGTAGAGCAGGATCATCAGCCTCCATAACAGACTCCTGAGAGAAACGTCTGTCTAAGTCACTATATTAGGGGGTGGGGCGGGTGGCTCTTTGTTACAGCAACAAATTCCATGACCATAGGCTGCAGACCTCAGGGCATGTTTTACTTTCCCACCCCTGCCTTTCACAGATCCCAGTCCATTCTACCTCCTCACTGTCCTCTAGAACGACCTTTGCTTTCACTGTCTGTGAAAGTGAAACTGTGTGCTTTGCTTCCAGCTCTCACTTTCTCCAGTCTGAACCACCTGACTGATGCACTGTTCTTTTCATCCCCAGTCTGTCATAGTTCCATCCACAATGGTAATCTTGGGCTCCAAAACGTCTGATGACTTCCCATTACTTGTCAAAGACACCATCTATTCTTCCCACATTTCCCCTTACTTCCTCTGTTACAGTCAGTTCCTACCAAACACCCTCATGGGCATCCTGCTTCCGCACCTTTGATTCCTCAGGTCCCTCCTCTCGGTTTCCCAAATCCCTTTTTCCCCCCGACCCATCAAATGCTTGCTCATTATCCAAGTCCAAATGTTGCTTCCTCCCAGTGATTTCTATATCCTATTGGAATTAATTTTCTGCTTCCTCTAATTATAGCCCTTATCATAATCCATCTAAAGGCAAATTGTTTCTGTGACCCACTAGACTGGACAGTAAGTTACTTGAGGGCAGACAGTATGTCCTGGTCATCACTGTCTCCATGCTCAAGAGAATGCTGTGTATACAGTTGGTGCTCATTGCATACTTGCCAGTGCACACTCACTTTCCATGGCTAGAGGGAAGCTCATGATTCTGACTTGGCACTGGTCTTGCCATAGGTGATGAAGGTTATCTTCCCTCTTTCCTTGGGAACTTCCCCCAGGAACACTGCGAGCTGGGGATGGAACAGATGTGGACATTCTGGAAACTCTGAGAGCAGCACCCGTGAATCGAGGTACACAGGTTTTATAGGCTTGCATTATGCAGTGGGATGGCTCTGACTTTGAATTCCAGCCCACTGCTTCTTAGTTGAGGGACTTCAGGCATATTACTTGATCTCTGGGTCTCAGTTTTCCAATTTATAATCTGAGATTAATATGGTACTGATAGCCTACAGATCTTGTAAGGATTAAACATGATAATGCATATATACTGCTTGGCACAAGGAAAATGTTCACTGAATGTTAATAATAAGACAATTTCTTTCCTGTGGGCTGAGACTCTGCCTGGTGAGAGGGCACCAGGGCAATCTCTACTCTGGGCTTGGTCTATAGGTTTTCTCCATGAATAAAGGTCAGAGAAAGTGCATTGTCATGACTGACATGACACCAGCTGGGCAGTTGTGGGTACTTCCAGAAGGTAGAGGAGAGAGTATGGCTGGTACCTGGTAGAGTTGAAAGGAAGGAGTCAACTGCTGAGTTTAACTCCAAAGATGCAGGACCTTTGGTGGAGCTGAGTGGGACTAAAGCAGGTGTTTTCAGAGGTGTGCAGGTAAATGTTTAACAAATTACTCCCTGAAGGGAAAAACTTGCATTTGTAATGTTTACCTTTTGCTGTGGTGTAAATGCTCTCACGATGGCTGATTTTAAGCTACAGAAATAGCACCACAGAATGAGGACCTGGGAAGGGATGTGCACAGTTGGCTCTTGTGAGCCCGTATGAACTGATTTCAGTAAACCACTGGGTGGGGCCTGATGCCTTACTGGGGAAGAAATGCAAATGTATGTGGCTTCAGTGTATAGAATGCTACACCCCTCTGTCACCACCATGCAGTGGTGAAAAGCACAAACATAATGGTCATGATGTCAAGCGGCCTATTACAGAATGCTAGTTGTGCTACTTCCTGGCTGTGCTACTTTAGGCAAGGTACCTTTGTGTACCTCAGTTTCCTCCTCTATAAGGTAGGGGTAATGGTAATACCCACTTCAAAGTTGTGGTGAATAGTTCACAGGTTAACACTGTCCTGTGGTAGGTCAGAATAAATGCTATTAATTTCAGTTAACTGCACAGAATCGTTGCAAGTTGCTTTGTCAGAAATACTTTAGAAAAGAAAACCTGGAGTTGTTCAGGTGCTTCCCAAGAGCAAGCTCTTTTCATGTTTAAATCTTGGATATCTTTCAAAATCAAGGATTTTAAATCAGTAGGTCCATGAACTACCTGAAATTATTTTTTCAGTGTTTAATGTGTGTGCTTATTTCTATTCAAAGGGGCCAAAGCTTTTATTGGATTAAAAAAAAAAAAAAGGTTGTGGTTTCTGCATCCTTCCCTCAACCCACAAAAGGCTTAAGAACTAGTGATGTGAAAGGTGTAGAATTCCCACACCAAAGGAATTGCCCCTGAAGGATGTGGGCGAGAGGAGATCTTTGTAAAGTGTGTGAAAGAAAAATGGCAGAGGCACAGAGAGGCCCACAAAGAGGTCAGGCCAGAATGTTGAACTATCTCTCCCTCGTTGAGATCTAAGACTGAGGAAGCTTCTAGCAACAGAGCAACCAAAATGCTTATTTTCACCCATTCCTCTTCCTTACCCTTTCCAGTCCTCATAGTCTCCTCTACCTTCTCTGTGACTCCCTCCCCCACACTCTTCTCACCCCCAGTTCTGGGGAGGTGTGAGCTTAGGCCCACCACTGGGTGGACCAGAAGACCAGTTGTGATTCAAACTGGCTCAAGTGTTGTTATGATTCAGTTACACCGTTTGTCTTCTCTCTTAGCTTTCTGCAGTTACATGTAATTATTCAAGGTAAGATTAACGCAAAGCTGAATTAGCATGGGTCTGTTTCTGCTCCCAGTTACAGGTGATATTTGGTTTTTCATCTACAATGTGGAAGGTGTTGGAGGGTAGGTTACAAAGGGTATACCCTTTCCACCCAGTTGTTTTTTAAAAAGATGATCTTTTCTTCCTGGCTTGGCATTGTATGGGGGAGGCTGGGTTAAAATGAACAGGTCTTTAACTAAAGTTCTCTATAGGGGAAAAAATTACTTTTGACAAATCCCACTTTAAATCATTGCAGGACCTGCCACGCCACATATCATGAAGGGACAAAATCCACCAACCCTGAATTATAGCTCCTGAGGTCTTACCAAGTACCAGCTCTGCTCACTGCATCAACAGTAACCTGTGGTTTAGAGGTGAAGTCTCTACCCTGGAAGGGCACCAACAAGACAGTTCTGTTGACTCCAGTTCTGGGTGACCCCACCTTGGACTACAGGGGTGTCTGCTAATGTTTGAGCCCAACTTCCAATTCTCACCCCTACCTCATGGCCCCTGAGTAGCAGACCCCTGAATTTATTTGAGGCAGCAGTATGCTCAGCAACACATTGCATTTCGCAGTCTCCCAGACAACAAAGCTTGGTCAAGTGACTAAGCTCTGCCCAGTGCTGAAGTGTTTTGTTTGCATGGAGTCTTTAGAAAGACTCCCTAAAAGGCGGGCAATCATTTTGCCACCTTTCCCTCCTCCTTCCTGTTGTTTGGGAATGAGGTGATGGTCACTGAACTCAAGCAACCATCTTGGTTGGATTCAGAGATGAGGATAAAAGCTTCCTGGTTGGGCTGGCACAGACAATAGTACCGTGGATCCTTGATGACCGAGGCCACTTTTAGCCTCAACCGCCCTCCTCCATACTCAGAGAAGATATTTCCCTTGAAGTTAAGGGTCTGTGTTATTGTCAGCAAACTCAATTTTTAACTGATGCATGGGCGCTCACCCAGCTCTGAGTTTCATGCCATGAACAAATAATCCAAAGCTTCTGTAAGTCTCCTGTCACCTTTCCTCCTGCTGTCTTTGGAGGGGGCACTTCCCTTTTTGCCTCATTCCTCTTTTATGTCTTTTCCTTTTAGTTTTCCTTTGTCATCCCCCTCTCTTGGTCCCTCTCTTCTTCCCGTTTGCTCCTTTCCTCTAGTATTTATTGAACAACTACTCTGTTTCAGAGACCAAGCTAGACAGCAGGACTAGGAATAAATATAGGAGACAGTCCCTCCTTCCCAGTGCCTCGGAGTCCAATCTTCTCCTCATTGCCAAAAAACAAACAAAAACATAATTCACTGAATGGTGGGATGAACAGGTGCTGCAAGAGCAAAGAGGAAGGCATGGAATCCAGTGGGAAGAACGTGGGAATTTCAGGAGCAGGTGACACTAGACAGAAATTTGAAGCACGAGTTTTGAGTTGCTGGTTATTAGGAAAAAAATGCAGAGGACAAACTTCCAGGTAAAGGGTCCAGTATGCTGTAGTACAGTGATTAAAGGCTCAGTTGCCTCATCTGTAAAATGGGATAGCAATAGTAAGAGGACTAAATGAATGCATGGTTTGTAAGTGTATAACACATGCTACTTATTCACATTGTTGTTAGTAAATAACATGTAGGGCTCACTCATGGCATTCACAGTCTTTATCAGTTTTGGAGACAAGTTTCACAAAGGCATAAGTGACATATCCATAGCCACACAAGAATGAAGAGGCACCACTCAAACCCAGGCATCCTCATCCCTAGTCTGTTTACCTTTTATACCTCTATCTTCTGGCTTTGCATTAAGTGCTGAAGGAATGCACAGTAAAGGAAAAATCAGTGTGTGGCTGGGGGAAACTTGGAGGGCTTCCAGGTAGTGGTGAGTCTCCAGAGAGTTTTAAGGGGAGAAGGCAGATGAAGTCATTCCAGGGAAGGAATATATGATGAGCACAACTGACTGAGGCCAGCAGAAGGTCTGAACCCTGAGGATTGCTGAGACAAAAAGTAGGACAAGCAAAGAAGGGCAGATCAGAAAAGGAACCATGATTACAGGCAGCTGGCCAAGCAAGAATTTGAACCTATGGGTCATGGGAGTCACAGTTAATTCTGGAGCAAGAAAGCTGGACATAAAGACATGAGATTTTCAGAAGAAACCCATCTTCCCTGGAAACCATCATGGGTCAGACAGTAGGTTGGGCATTTTCACTTTTATTTATTTTTAAAACATTTTTTATTTATGCATACAAGAGCAGGGGTACAGGCCAGAGTCACGGGAGGTGAGAGGATTCACCAGAGACAGAGTGGGGAGCAGAACAGGCAGATGAAATACACTGCTGAGGAGAGCAGTGGGTGAGGCAGGAGAAGTCCAGCCTCACTATGTGGGTCCCCTCCCTGGCTCGGGGTCAAACACGCACTGTTGCACTATAGATGCCTCACAGCACGGCGCTCATCCTGCTGAGCCACCAAGAAGACCCAGGTATTTTCACTTTTAAAATTTCATTTGAACAGCATGACAACACCATTAAATTGATATCAGTGCCCCCATTTTGTAGATGAGAAAACTGAGGTCCAGAAAGACTGAGTTATAGAGTTGAGGAGGTATAAGGGCTAAAAGTTCAGTTTAATCAACCTGATTTCAGATGTGTGCCCTGTCCACTTTATCATGTGGTTTTAGGCTGATCTCACTCTCAAAATGCCCCTTGTGCTCTGGGTGTTCCTAATAGTTGCTGTCACCTCAGCAAGGGGCAGGAGCCTTTCTGCAGCCCAGACACACCAAGAACAAGCCATCACACTGGGTGGAGAGAGTTCAGTAGCCTTGAGGCTTTGGGGAACCTCAGCAGAGGGTAGAGTAAATGATTTGGGCTCTGGTCCTGATGGAAATGAGTTCAAATCCCAAATTTGCCATGCATTAACTGAACTTGAGCGAAGTTTTTGACTTCACCTGTGGCAGGGCAGGAGGATGAGCTTGGCTTGCGGTACAGTGGGGACAAATCTTCCATTACTCATTAATCTAAGTATCCTTCTTCTGAACCGCAGCTTCCTCATCTATAAAATGCGGGTTAAATTTCCTAAGGACCTCATGGAATTGCTGTGAAGTTTAAGTGGGATAATCTAGGCTAATATGGATTGGATATGGGTCATAACAGATATGAGCAGGTCAGCGGGAACTTTGCAGTCACTCAGTATGGCCAGAGTGATGGCACAAGAGGCCATCAAATGGGTTGCAGGGACAGGTCTCACCTTTTGGGCAATGTTTACATGTTTTTCGAAGCACAGGAGTTCATCCCCTAGCGGGGCTGTTTCACTGCCCTTTTCAGAGCAAAGATACGAGGATTAGTCAGTGTCACCAGAGGTAAAACGTAGGCAGGGGCTGAATGAATGATGCGGGCTTTCTCTGCGCATGATCTTGTCACGGGCTCCAGGACTTAGCCTCAGTTTCTCCGTGTGTCACGGAGTGTGCAAAGAGATGCACGGCCCTTGGCAAGGGGAGGCTCTAAGAAATAATGAGTGAATGAGAGAGGACATGAATACATGAATGGGTGGGGATCATTTCAGTATGAGAGTGGTTGCGGGAGCTCCCCAGGTTGGGGAGAGGTCAAGACACCCGGGCCAACTTCTCGGGAATAGGGAAAGAGAGCCATGGGAACACAACAGCAGAAACTAGAGCAGGTGTACATATGCGAGGAACATGGTTTTCAGCAGGAGAGGAGAGAGGAGTGACAGGAGAGAACTCCACGACCCTCTCTGGAAAGCGAAGCGAAGGCGGAGGCGCCGGCATCCACACGCAGCCGGGAGTCGCGAGGCTGGGGTTTCGGGTCTCCTTACTGCTCTGCAGCGCCGCCTGGCGGACACGCTGCACTCCGCTCGGACTTCCGCGGCCGCTGGCCCGCGCGCCGGGGATCCAGCCCGGGTTCAGGAGAAAGCTGGAGAGGGCGAGCGGGCAAGACCTGGGGAGCAGGGGAGGTTGTCCCCTAAGCGGATTCGACCCTCGGCCTGGACCGCAGCACATACTGGCTCCCTCTCTTTACTAACCCAGGGCTCGGCGACTCAGCTCAACACGTCGGGACACCCTTTCTCCCCCAAAACTCCGGCTCCCGAATGAACTCCAGAATTTTACTGCCTCTGAGTAGCTTCTCCGAAAAGAGGGTCTCATTAAAATTTCAAGGCGTTTTGGTTTTGATTTTTTATAATAAAACACCAAAAGAGCGTCAAGACACGAACGTGCGCGGCTCGCTTCCCTGCTGGTCCCACACCTGGATTTCCAGGATGGGGGAATTTCTAGGTCTTTTCCTGCCCAAGCGGGTCCGCGGGCGAGGCGTGGCGGCCCGGGAAGCCCTGTCCGAAGACGCACGAAAAGGAAGGCGAAGCGTGCGGGTCGATGTGGCGGGCGGCTGGTGCTGGTGGGAGGGTGAGCAGGGGCCTGGCCCTCACGTCCCAAGCCGTGGGCACAGAAGTCGGTCGGGACTGCGGCCGCGCCACCTCCGCGAAGGTCCACCCTCCCCTTTACTGCGGGTGTGGGCTGTCTGTCGCGAGCCTGGGGTGACAGGCCGCCCCCCAGGCCGGGGTTCTAGAGGAGAGAAGCCCAGCCTCTCCTAGCTGAACCAGAGCGGGAGCAGGCTGCGGCCTCTCGGACCCGCCCGGCCGGGTTCCTCCTCTAGCACCAGCTCGGGTGCCCGGAGTCGGAGATCCGGGCCGTGAGGGTTAGAGGCGCCCGAGGCTGCCCCTCTCCTGGAGGCGGCCACGAGCTTGAGACTCTGCCAAATCCTCTCCGGGCTGAGGCCCGAGAGCTCCCCGCGGCGTCCTGGAGGTCACCGGGGTTGCCCGGGTTGCAACTGGAGGAAAGGCCTAGCAGCCGTGGGGCCGACGCTGGGACGAGGCTGCAAAATCTTAAGAGTCACCAACCCCCGAGCAAATGGCGGCGGGGACCTCACGGCTGTCGGCCCGAGGCCCGAGGCCAAGGGCGGACTCTGCGCGGCCGGGAACGTCCCGTAGCAGCAGGGGGAGCTTGGCGCCGAGGGATACCCGTGGCTCAGAGAACCCAGAGCCGCCAGATTCCGGGGTGAGGGGAGTTCTGGGTGAGCTAGGCGCGGCGACTCCGTGGTCTGGGGAGGCAGGAGAGGCTTGCTCTGGGTCCAGAGCTCCTGCGGACCCGGGAGGGCGAGCGCCCCAACAGCCTCAGCGCACGCCAGACCAGGGGTCTCCGTGTGTGTGAAGGGACGGGTGGGGCTCCGGGCCCCCTCCAAATCAGGGCTCTTGTCTGCGTGATTCCTTAGGCGCGTCGGGCAGCTCAGCGCCGAGGCTCAAGTTGGGGAGAAGAGCGCGCCGCGCGCCGCGGGGATCCGAGCCCAGACCGAGGGTGCCGCGGCGCCTTTACCGAGCGGAGTCAGTAGCCCAGAACCGCACCCTGCACCCGCCCGAGCACCCCCAGCGAGGCCGGGAATGGGCGCCGGGATCCTCCCGGGGCGGAACTTGGAGGGGCTTCCGGGTCCCGCGCCCCAGCGCGCTCTCGGGCGGCGCAGGCCGGGGCCGAGCAGGGCAGCTGAGAAATCGGAACGCGGAAGAGCAGTCGCGGCTCCGGCCCGCCGCGTGTCGCGATTCCGGGGAGAGGAAGGAGCCCCGGGAGGTGGGGGTACAGGAGGGGTGGGCGCTCCGCCGCCTCTGGCCCTGGGCAGCAGGAAAGGAGAGCGAGTTCACGTTCCCCGAGGGAGTGAGGGTTTCGCTGCGCTCTCCTCAGGCCAGGGAAATAGGTTCCCAAGCGCCCGCCGCACCCCAACCGAGGATGCCCACCCCGGCCTGAAGATGCTTGCAAAGTGGAGGGACCTCCCTGGCTGCCGCACCTTCAGCGGTGGAAGCGGGAAAGTCGAGTCCTGGCCTGTGTGGCTCTTTGCCCAAAACGAAACCCAACTCCCAAAAATGTCAAGAAAGAAAAAAAATATTAAATATCCGTTTTTTTTCCTTTCACTTTAAACAAACCGGCTGCTGGGAGAAAGATTAAAAACGAAATGAACTATAGCTAAGGGCCCTATATTTTCAAGTTGTAAAAGCCCTCTTTAAAAATACTGTCCCCAAGGCCAACCCCACGACTGGCCAGTCTTTCCAAAGCCTTTGCCTCTTCCTGAAAATCACAACAAAACAGTCGAAAATGCGGCCACCGTCCTGGGAAGGAGTGACCATGAGGCAGGCCCAGGAAACCCACTTCGGCCCAAACTACCATGCTTTTCTCTCTCTTCAACCAAAAAAAATATATATATAAGTAAAAAAAAATAAAAAATAAAAAAGATAAGAAGAAGTAAAACCTTTTAATACATCAAATATACGGAATTTTAATCTTTAAAGCGATACATTGTCTATTATTTTAGTACATGACGTAAACCTTACTTGTCCCCTTCTCAGCGGGTGGACTTAAAAATTAAAAATAGTTAAGTGTTCCTTTTAAAGAACAAAATAAGGCAAATGAGGTTTTGGAATAGAATTGTTTTTCCTTTTTTTTTTTTTTGTTTTCTTCCAGAATACATACAAAAAAATACCCATTCTCTTTCGATGGTATACACCTTAAAAATAATTGCAATTTGAAATCAGAGCTGACAAATTGTGACTTGTTTTGTTGGTTTTTTTTTCAATTTTTGTAACAAACATGCATGTAAATTTGTGTTTCAATCAGACATTAAATAAGAACGTACAATACAATCATAGCAATTTTAAAGTAACATTAAAGAGAAGACCTCTAGTTCTGTGGAGGTTTTGTATTTATTTATAATCTACAAGGGACAGGAGGGTTTGTTTTCCACATTTTTACCCTCGAGTTTTAATTTTTTTCCCCCTCCTCCTTTCTGCCTACGGAGCTCAAACTAAATAATGCACTTTTGAACCACGGGTCCGCTTGGAGCTAACATAAATAAATACCAGTGTCCACCGATGCAGTCCTCAGTTGAACACCTTCTCAATTATTTTCTTCTTTTTTCTATAAAAAGTCAAATGATATTTTTCCAACTTTTATAAAGTTTGGGTGGGGAGGCGAGAGTTGGGGGGAAAAGGAGTTTCCCACCGGGTCTCGGTCGTTGTTTCAGATAGATAGGTACGGTATGTATATTTTCCTTTTCCTGGCCCGGGTCTTCTCCTCTCGCGGGGGGACAGTAGCCTCTGCCCCGTGGCCGCCCCTCCCTGGACTCCTCCCCTCCCCCTAGCTCCTTACTCTCCCTGACTGGCGCTCCCCACCGCCTTCACTGATACCCCAGCGCCGAGGCCGTGGTCAGTCTCTGTCCGTAGAGGGCGTAGGGGGAGTAGTAGGGTCCGGTGGCGGCTGGCACTGGCACCGGGGCGCCGGGTGTGGGGAGCGGGCTCTTGGAGTAGGGATGGTAGCGGCTGCTGAGTCCCAGCGCGTGGTGGGGGCTGCGCAGCGCCAGCGTCCCGGGGCTGCCGGGAGCTCCCGACGTAGGGATGTGCATGTGGCAAGCCATGGCGGCCGCGGCGGCGCTGGCCAGAGACGACGAGCTGGGGTAGCCCGACAGCAGTTTGTCTGTCCCGGGAAAGGCCGTATGGGTCCGCAAGTGGCTCAGCAGCTCTTCGGACGTGGCGAAACGCTTGTCGCACGGCCCGTTGGCCGACACCCAGTTGCAGATGTGGGGCAGCGGGTCGTTAGGGAGCATGAAGCCGTAGGGGTAGAGGGGATGACCGGCCAGGGAGGGCGGTGTGGCGCCGGCCGCGGCGGCGGCCGTTAGTGACGAGTGCACGCCGTGCAGGGGGTGGGTGGGGTACACCAGCGGGTATCCGGACTTGAGTGCCGCGGCTGCCGCGGCCGGATCGTGCGCGCAAGATGCACTGGCTGCCGCCGCCCCTGCCAGATGACTGGCGCAGTGGTAGCTGAGACAGTACGGGTCCCGGCACAGGCTGGCTGTCATCACTGACGGCGGCGACGCCCCGGCCAAGGGGCTCGAGCCGGCCGGCTTGCTGCAGCCCAGAGAACCCGCCGCTGCCGCCGCCAGTTGCGCCCCCACCAGGCTGCCGGGCTTGGTGGGGTCGAGCGCCACGCCGTGGGGCAGGAACTGGGGCGGGTAGCCGGCGTAGGCCCCAGCCAGGCTGCCTGGGTAGGTCATGCCCGCAGGAGGCAGAGGGAACACTGTCTGGCCCGGTTTGTAGGGCGATACGGGCGCCACGAGCCCAGAGCCCAGCACCGAGGAGGAGGTGGGCGCGCTGGGGCCGGAGCCGGAGCTGGAGCTCGACGAGCCGCCGCAGTCAGAGCCGAGAGCTTTACCCACAGGGCCCCCATCCGGGTGCTGGTTCACGTCCACATTAATCCCACCGCCGCAGCTAATCCGGCCGTGCGCCAGCCCCGTGGGTCCCCCTTCGGCCGAGGCGCCCCCAGAGCCCTTGCTGCCACCGCCGCCGCCACCCGCGTCTGGGTCCTTCTTGTCGTCCTTGCCCTCCGGGCCACCCCCGGCCGAAGGCAGCAAGCTTCCTGGAGAGCAGGCCGAGGCGCTGGAGCTGGGGCTGCCTGTCCTGGGCGTAAATGGCTGGCAGGTGGCGCTCGGTACCCGGAATCCGGATTTCTCTGCTGAAACCGCCCCGCCGCCACCGCCGCCGCCGCCGCCGCCGCCGCCGCCGCCTCCCGGCTCCTTCTTATCCGAGCCGGGTTTGGAGTACGGCTTGAAGCTTGACTTGTCCTCCACGCCGATATCGCTCAACTTGAGGGGGCCCGACTTGGCGTCCTTGTCGCCCCCGGAGCCACCGCCGGCACCACCCGCGCCGCCCCCGTTGGAGGCGACCGAGGAGAGTTTGGAGGAGGGCGAGGGGTCTGGCTTCCCGATCTGTGAGCATGTTTGCGCCAACAGCGCCAGTGGGCTCTTCTTGGCATCAAGCTGCGGGGTCGGACATGTGTGGGGGCACAAAGAAAAAGAAGGGAGAATCCTTTAGAATCTTGGCTTCTAGGGCTTAAACGCGCCTCCGCAATGGCCCACGAAGATCCTCCCAGCTCCGAGGTGCTTTTTTAGGCGGCACTCCCTCTCTCTCTTCACACACACACAAACACACACACACACACACACTCGCCTTTGAGAAAGGTGGCAAGACCCCCTAGGCCCCTCCCAATCAGGATCTTCTCTGTCACGCCTGAGTGCTAACTGTATGTTTAAAAACTCACAGAATGTGTTGGTTTCTGACCCCTAGACCCAGAAGTGTACCCCTCCCCCATCCCAAATTTTTTGGAGTAAGGGCCTGGGTGGTTGGCGCCTTAGAGGCTGTATACAAATAGCAGTTTCGGGGAAACCGGGGAACTACGACTTTGGAACCGTATTTTGCAATCCCGGTTTGTCTTCGCTGCCGAGAGCGAGGGGACCTGGGTCTGAGTCGGGGTAGGGTCTTAGTACCAAAGGGAGAAACAAGTTTTGGCTGTCTTACCCCCTAGCATTCACATCCCAGCCTACCCAACCCCCCCCTCTTCCGCCCTAGTTTAAAGCTGCGGGTGCACTATCCTCTCCCCCCATCCGGGAGCTGAATCATTTTGACTCGCCAGTCCCATCCCCAACCTCCAGATGAAAGCAATCCCGTGGGGGCAGCAGCCAGGGTGGTAGTCCCAGTTTTATCCTGGAAGAGGGTCCTTACCTCGATGGGGCTGACGGGAGTAGAAGGCAGGGGCTGCAGGTACTCCGGGTGCAAAATGTGGCCAGTCCGTGCAGTCAGCATCTTCAGCACCTTGATGGGCAGGCGATTAGCCTGGCGGAGAGGGTCAGAGGGGGGCACGGCGTGCACAAAAGGCTTGGTGCTGCCGGCCTGGGACGAGCCTGGGCCGGGGCCGGAGCTATTTCCAGAGAGTGCGCTGGTCCAGGCAGGGTCCGCACTACTGCCGCTGCCGCCGCTGTGCTTACTGCTTCGTAGGGCAGAAAGCGAGGGCGCTGTGCTCATGACCCACCCGCGCGCATGGGAGCAGCGGGGGGGAGGGCTCCGGGAGGCGCGGGGCGGTCTCGGGGCTGCGCGCTCGCCCCAGGAGTAGGAGTAGCAGGAGGAGGAGGAGCTGGCGCGGCGGCCACCGGCGCCCAGAACACCTTTTCGGCGCCTGGACTCAGAAGCGAATAATCCGGGGTGGCCCGCGGAGGAGCCGTGACCGAGCGCGAGGAGCCGACCCGATTGCGGGAGTGACGGGTCGCTCGCGGTGTCCGCCTCGGGCTGCGCCCTGCGCTGCGCACTCGCGGCCCGGCGCTGGCGCTGAGCTCTGCGATGTGAGCCACTGCCTGTCCAGCCCGGGCTCTGGCGAGGAAACTCACTTCAAAAGCAGCTGCACCGAGGGGGAGATTAAAGCCTTTGCCGCCTTCCAATCAAATGGGAGCCCGAGGTGATTGGAGGGTCAAGGGGATGTGACGCGTCCCGCGCCGCCGCCGCCGCCGCCGCCGCCGCCGCCGCCAGGACTCTCAGCGCTGGTTTTAATGGGCAGCTCCCTCTTCGCCGCCCCGCTGCGTGTCCCCTCCCTCGATATCGCTCCGAAGACTAGCTGGACATTTATTTTACGTTTGCTATCTGCCGCCTCCCTCTTTTTTCCCTCCTGGTTGTCCTTTTTCCCAGCTCGAAAATAAACCGAAACCTTTTGCTGGAGGGTGTGCGTGAGGAACAGATTGAGAGGATGTCCGCGAGGCACACCTGCGGGGGACTGGACAACAACTGTACGGTCAACTGCAGGGGAGCACAAGGAGATCCGCACACCAAATATTCTCTCCTCTTCAGTAATTAAAATCTCTTAAGGCACAGCCTCCAAGATAAGGAAAGGTTGGGGAGCGGGTGCTGGAAGAAGTTCGCCCGCCCGCTTTGATTTCCTAAGATTTGGCAGCGGAGAAACCAGAAGCTAGGTGGGCAGCGGAGGCGGTGACGGCTCTCCTGGGCTCAGCGCGCCGGGCTCTCCGCCCTTCTCCGCCACGTGACGCCTGGGGACGCGCAGATTGGTGCAGGAGCAGGGTCACGTGTTTCCTCTGTTTCACACTCGCATCCCCCCCACACCCATTCTTACTCTCCCCTGCCAACCTCTCCTATCCTTTTCTCCTCCCCCCGTTTCTTTGGGCATCTCCACCCCTCCATCAATTGTCAATGTTCCTCGACCGCAATCAATCAGTTATTTGTCAGCTCTTGTCAATCCGCCCGTGATTTATGTCAGCTTTTGTTGCTGATTACAAGGCGGGTGCGACTTGAAGGGAAAGGGAGAGAGGGAGAGAGAGACACAGAGGAAAGAAGAGACCGAGGGGGAACTACAGGAGGGGGAAAGAGGAGCAGCCACCAGGGATGGGAGGGGGGCCTCTAAGAAAAAGAATGAAAGAGGGGAAAGAGGCGCTCAGAGTCAGGAAAACGAATAGTGAGAGGAAAGTCCGCGGGTGCGCCCCAGGGCGCTGAGGGAAGCGCAGGCCTAGGGTGAGAGTCTCACCCCTCTGTGTGGGAGAGAGAGGTACACCCTTCCACCCTGGGGACTTGGGTCCGTTGAGGCTGCGGAGTTCGGAGCAGCTGAGTACCAGAGAAGGGAGGCGGTGACGTCTAACACGGGAGATTCCCGCCCCCCCCCCCCATTCCGTCTTGTGCTTGTAGCGTGCGGATGTCAGGCTGCCAGCCTGCAGCGGACCTCCTCCTCCGTAATGTCCCGACCCCAAACTCGGAGACTTCTTTCCTAGAGCCCCACCAACAACGTAACCTTGAATGTTGGAGGTCAATGGCGGGGCACTTACCCCCTCCAATTTTTTGACCCCACTCGGATCTTAGCTCACTGAGGGGCTGCGAAGAAGAGACCTGAGCCTGGGTGTCTGGGAGAGATAAGTATCAGGCTCACTCAGGCCCTCTTCCCCAGTCCTCCTTCACCCCGCGCCATCCCCGCAGACTTGGTAGCTGGGGTTACTTCAGGTTGCTAGTTTGAATTTACCGGAACACCGAGCTGGGACTGACCTGCGCTGGGAGAGCAGAGGAGAGGAACGAGAAAGGGAGGGGGTGACTGCCTGTGGGAAAACGGGCTCTTCCAGGGAAGCGGAGCGGGACTGCCGCGTTCCCCTCGATTTGCACCGTCACTCGGGCTGTTTGTAAAGAAGAGGGGAGGCTCGGTGCGTGCCTTCGTGTGCCTGGATCTGGGTGCACAAGTGTGTATGTATGCCCATGCCGCCGTGTGAGTTCTCAGAGCTTTGGTAGCGTCCGGAGCGAGATCGGGGGTCACCTCCAGAAACTGGAAGGGGGAGAGAGGAAGACACGTCGTCTTTCTTGGAAGGACTTGGAAGACTTTGAATCTCCCCTCCCCCACTTTTCCTCCCTTGCTCTTCTTTTGTTGTCAAGTCCTTGTGATAAATGGTGGGGCAATGAGCGATGGGATCCAAGAACCAGTCTGTACCCGCGCAGGGGGCGGGGGCCAGGCCTGGAGAGTCGGTTTCGACCGGCGCTCACCCTGCGCTGAGCCCCAAACTCGCGGGGTTCGGGTCTGGTATCTGCCCTCGGCGTGTTCACCCTCTCCTCTCTTGCCATCCTGTTCCCCCTTCCCTCATTTTTTTCCTGTTTCCCACTCCACGCAGGTAACGAGAACTTTCTGGGGTGAGTTTTAGAATTTTCTCACAGGCATTTCCCCACCCCTGCTTTTTAATCTAGTCCCTTGAGTCTTTAGGTAGGTAAACTTCTTTGGATGGTAACTAGACTAAAGCTAATTTGGAGAAGAGCGAATAGGGGAATGAGGCGGTATGCTTTGGGCTGTGTGCTCCTGTTTAGGTGTAAGAGCCCCTTGAAAACACCTACGTTCAAGAGGTTTGGAGTGTTTGCCTGTGCAAAACCTGAGAAAGGTGAGTCAGTGAGAGGCCACACGCAAGGCTGTGAACGTTGTCTGACTGATCTTCGGGGAGTGAGCCCCAGGCGCCCATTTCTGAGGGCGGGACAGTCCTAAGCTGTCTCTGCAGGACAGCGTGTCTGAGGCCGCTTGTATCCTGCGGGTGTGTTAGCGTTTGTGTCATTGAGTGCGCGCCAGTCAGGTGTTGGCCAGGATAAGCTGCTTCCAGAGCCCAGCAGTGGGCCTCATGTCGCCGTAGCTTCCCCGTGAGGCCCAGGCACTGGATTCTGTGGGTGGCAGCCAGGACAGCAGAAGACCGCGGGCGTTTATCTACCCCCTCCCCTCAGTCTCCAGACTCAGATTTTTCTCTCTCCTGGTATTATAGCAGCTTTCTTTTTATCAGGGCGGCTCAAGGGCTGCACCCCCAGTACCCCAAAGCCTGGGGTAACCGGAGTTTCCTCCACGAATCCCCCGAATGGGAGTGTCACGGTGTAGTCGCATCGGTTCGAGGGACTGCACGGTGCTGCGAGCGCGCGGGCGGTGGTCCACGAGTGCGTTCGCTCTTCGCCAAACCCAACTGGGACGGTCCGAGCGCACGGGGGCGCCTGGGGGCCTGAGAGTCCGGGGCCTGTCGTAGGTCGCCAACACCAGAGCCATCGCACCTCGCCTAGGAGGCCAAATCCCCAAAGGCCCCTGAGGACCGTGGGGGTGGGGGAGTTATTAATTACCCCGCGCCAGACCTAAAGCTTCCAACCCCCAGCGGCGGTTGGCGTGGATGTCCTGCGGATTTTATTTGCACACAATGGAAATGATTTGTTTTTTTTTTCCCCCCCTAAAAAAAGAGTGGGCATGGCAGATATTTGAGGAGGGGGTGGGAGGAGAATGAAGGGGGGAGAGCTGAGGAAAAAAGTTTGAAAATGCCTTGAACTATTCACTGTCGAGATGGCTAATCAGTATTGAGGCCGGAGGGCAGGCGGGCCGCCTTTCACCGCCGCTTCCCTTTCATCTCGGGCTCGGCGGAGGCGCTCAATTAAAAGCCTATCAGTTTGTAAGTAAATCAACGCCTATCAGAGTTGTCACATCAAACAAAACGATTATTATTGCAGCCCGCCTCCCCTATTAATCTCCCTCGAAGATAATCCGTCTGACAGGTCAGACCCGGCGAGCTGGAAAGCCTGGCCCAGAGCGCCCAAACAGTCCCGGACTGGCGCGCGCCCCTGGGGGCCTCCCCACTGGGTCCCGCCCAGCCTTGTGGTCTCTCAGGATGGGGAGAGAAAGAACGCGCGGAGGCCGCTGGACTCAGGCCCGCCCCTCGGAACTGGGAGCCAGGCCCAGATTCGCGGGGCTAATGGGGGACCGTCCCTGGAGGCCCTCACCTCTTCTTGGGGCCGCAGAGGTACTCGCCTTGCAGCAGTCAAGGGCTGGCCTGGTCCCGGGGCCCGCCGCGGCCTGCACTCTTCTGGGTTCGCCTTCCCGACTCTTTTTTCCTCCCTCTTTTCTCTCTCTTAAAATTCTCCTCCCGCTTCTTCCTTGGCTCCCTAACCTTTTTCTCCCCACCCCACCTCTTTCCTTTACTCTTTTCATACTTGCCAGGAAATATTTCCCTTACTCTCTCCCTCTTCCCTGTATACCGCATATACCACTTCCACTTCCCGCAGTCACACTCCAAAGCAGAGTATTCTCAGGGCCGGGGTTATTTCTCGCGGCAGGGCTGCCTCAGGAGTGTGTGCAGTTCCCACTAACGCATAACAATATCCTTCCTTATTCCTTCCCAAGCAGAAGCTTAACGCCTGTTGATGGTCTGGGTGCATTTGGAAGGGGTGAGAGAAAAAGAGAAAGCCTGGCAGTGAGATGGGTAGACGGCTGCAAGTGTCCTGTTCGGGAATTAGTATTTGGTATTGGAATTTCACAGCTGCAGCATCGCGGACCTCGCTGAAAGCGTCGCCTGGGGTTTGCAAATATATGGAGGATATATATCCACCCGAGATCTGGGCCACAGCCTGGAGTATGTGAGGGGTGCCTGACATTTCATAAGTAAATAAAACCAGATAACAGCTTCTATGGCCTCACTCTGGCCTTCGGGGGGCCGGGTGGGGCCTGGATTCCGGACCCGCGCGAAATCGTGGCCTTTTCCCTAGTGGCCTCCGGCTTTACGCGTCGGAGCGCCTCGGAACCAAGCGTGAACCGCCCTTTTCTGCGCTCACACTCCAAATCGATAGGCCCAAATGGTGCTTGCAAGGACCGGGTGGAGTCAGAATTGAGGGGTGGTTGAAGGAAGTGTATGAGAGGGAAGAGCTTGGTAAGGAACCCCAGGCCCTGATACCCTAAATGCGGGGTTTGGCACTAAGAGGAGGTTACCTCTCCGCTTCTGTGCTGGGGAAAATCCCCAAGGCGCGGTGGTTCTGGCTGTTCCAGCTGAGCCTATCCCAGAAAATACCCGGGTCCGAGGCCGCGGACAGCAAATGGTCTACCTCTGTGTGCTCGGCGCTAGGAGCTGCTGGTTCGTGGCCCCTACCCTGGCTTCCGAAAGCCCCCCTGTTTGTGCGCACGTTCTACAGCCCACCTGATAGGAATATTTACTCCCACACCCAAAAATACTGTCTCTATGAAGTGGTTCAGCGATCTGAATACTTGTTGTTTTTTAATGGTTTTATTTCACCACCACCACGCCGCAGATATTCAGAGAGGCACATATATTGTACCCCTCAGCGATGTGGAACTCACTCTAGCTATTGGAAACAATCGCTGGGTGGTTAGTTGTACGTAAGTGCTTCTTCAGCCCATATTATATCCAAGCAGTGACTGTAAAAAGGCACTTGCTATAGAATTTTTCCAACTTAACTCTATGTACACACACAGGGGTAATTTAATAATATTTAATGTCCTTCTATAGATCTAAATATTCAGATGTTATGTTACATGCCCTTGAAGCTAGAACCTATCTTCCGTTCACACCGGACGTGGAGCTGTTTGTATAATTGTCATCTCCCTGCACTTACATGTGATTCCCGATCTAATAAATACAACCTTGTCATTTTTAGAATCGATGGGATTTCTCTGGCTGAGGTTTGCTTTGCCTGTATCAGACTAAATCCAGCTCGCAGGCATCCTACAGGAAAACGCTCGCGGTTCGCATATACGCAGACACATCCTCCCACCCCACCACTCGAGGTGGCTCCTCATGCTCGAGCCGCTGCAGGTCCGACCCCGAAGTCTGGACAGTCGCCGCCCTCAGGCCTAGAGGTCTCCCGCTGCTCCGCAGTGCCCGGTCGTCCCCCACCCCCACCCCGCGGATGCTTGGGGAACCGGCGGGACCGAGTCCGCCCGCAGCGAAAACTGAAAGCAAATTTCGCAGCGGATGAAGTCCGAACTTTGTTTCATGCAAGTTTGCAGCAGAGAGTCGCTGGCGGCTTCGGGAGCCCCGCGCACTACTCTACGTGCGCGAGGTGGAGTGGTGGGCGAAAAGGGCACCGGTCGCCAGAGTCTGGCCGAGGCGAAACGCTAGGGAGGGGGCCTTCCCTTCCTTATTTCTCGCCAGTTCCTCGATCTCTGTCCAAAAAAATTAGTTTCCAAGATGCCATATCCGCCTAGGGTGTGTTTGTGGGGATCACACCAGAGAGGAGACAGCTTTTTGAAAGTTACAGAAAGCTTTGCCCAGAAGCTTCCACCCGGCGAGCTCATGAAAGCTTGGGATGAGTTTGCATTCCCAGGAGCCGAATGGCCAGAAATTAGCTTAGGGAGCTCCCTGTCCACTCTTCTCACCTCACTTCGAACCCGCTCGTAAATAACCTCCCGCCGCCTGCGCTGCAAACTTCTCCGCGCGGTGCCGCGATCTGTGGGCGAGGTGGGGACACTGGGCCGCTCCTCTGCGCGCTCTACCCGGGCCATGAGTGGCTTTGCTCAGAGGTGAGACTGTGGCTCCGGTTCCCACTTGGCAGCCCCCACCGTCACCGCCGACCTCCCAACTCCCGAGAGTCTGCTCCTGGGAGCCGCAGTCTTGGGGGGCTGGCGAGGGCGCAAAGTGCGCGCGCGGGCCAGGGCGGGGGTGGGGGGGCGGCCGCCGGTCTCTCCGCGGGACCTGTCGCCAGGCCAGCCGCGGCGGGTGAGTGATGAGGGCAGAGAAGGGCGCCCATAAATCGCGGGTGTCAGGGCGAAAAACTCTCTTTATTGTCTGCGTGATGGATGGGCCCGGGGACGAGACACCAAATACTTCGTATCGCCTTTAAATGGGAACACATTTTCCGCGGCCATAATTCATGTTTTTTAAATAGAAAGTTTGAAATGTTGCCTATATTTCACCGGCCCTGACATATTTATGAATCGCTCCCTGCATGCAAATATCATTATTTAAAGCGCCGGGGAGAGCTCAGAGGAGGGAAGGAGGCGCGGCCCTCGGGACGTGGGGGTGGTGAACCCGGGAAATGGGACCAAGGGGGGGCATCTCCCTAAAGTGCCGACAATAAGGCGCGGAGGAAAGCTATATCCGGAAGCCCAGCGCACCGCCACCGCCGCCAGACCCCGCACAACTGGGGGAAGTTTGTACGAAGGACCTATCGAGAAACCAGGGAGCATTTTGTGACCCTCTTTGAGGCTCTGTTCGGGGCCGAAGTCACCTTTTCCAAGAAAGAAGTAAAAAAATAAAAATAAAAATAACTTAACAAACGCAAATAATAACAATCCAACATGTTTCGTGTCTTTGCACTGCATCGATTTTATTGATTTTCATTCTGCAAACCTGAGATTGCGTGCGCCCGGGCGGGGCGACTGTCAGACCCCAGTCACCGCGGTAAGTGGGTGGGGGGTAGGAAAATCACTCCGGTGCCCGGGCCGGGACCAGCCCCCACCCTACGAGCTCACAACCTTCCAGCACTACGGAGCCTGCGCAAGACGCGGGGACACAAAAACCCGGCCCCCAGGCTCTGGGGGGGCTTCAGCCCCGCCCCCTCTGCTTCCTCAGAGTACTGCAGCTCTCTTGGGGTCCGCATCCGCCCTCCCGGATCCCCACTGTCGATACAGTCGCTTTGGAAAAGAGCGAGGCACCTGCCATCAGACTGTCCCCAGTCCGTCTGGCCCAGGAGACACCCACACCTGTGCCCTCACTAGCCGAGTCTTTACCTGTGCGGTCCCCCGCGGCGCCTGCCGCCGCGCTGGTTACAGAGAAATGAAAGGGAGGGCGGGGGAGTGGAAGGGACTGAGAGCACTGTCGAAGACAGGCCGATAAGCAAACCCTGGGCCTTCTCTTTAGACCTGCCGTTGGGGCCCAGGCGGAACTCACTCTAGGAGCCGAACTGCGCCAGGGAAAGCGAGCCCCGGGAAGAACTAGGGGAACCGGTCTCGGGAGGGCGGGGCGCGCTCGGGCGGCACTTCCGCTGGGGGTGGGGCTGCGGGCTGGGGCGCCGGCCCCGCCCCCCCGCCTGGCCGGACCGCCCTCAGCTCTCCAGGCTCCGCCCCCGCCGAATGGGCTGCTGGAGCTCGGGCGCCTCAGGAGGCCTGGCGCGTGGGCTGGGTCTTGAGGGAGGGCGGTGGGCTGCTTCTTTCCCCCTAACTGAGGTTCTAAGAATTTTTGAATTACAGGAACACAAGCATGTACACATCAGCAACCTCGGCCTAGAAACTCTCACGTTAGACAATCAAACTTTGGTCTTTTGGTAGCGCTGAGACCTGCGGATCCCCCGGGGCTCTCAAACCTGTTCCGGGAGCCAATCAGTAGTCCCCTCAGGCAGCAGAGCATCCACATCCGCGCCTATAGCCTCTCCCTTCTCCCGCCATGTCTTTCAGGAAGGGCAAAACAAAAAGCTAACACTTTTTGAATCTTGACTTTGTGCCAGATATTAAGACCTAAGTATGAATTATGACTTCATAACAACTGTCCGGTAGGTACCGTGAATAACCTGTTTTATAGAAAATAAATTGTGGCACGGAGAGAAGAAATGGGTCTTGTCTCCTTGCCTCACTTCTATTGTATCCTCACCTCTTCTTTAGATTCACAGCATGCCAAGCCATCACTGCCGCCGAGGAATCTTGCCTGGCTTTTACTTACCTTGAGGGGGAGTATCCGCCCCCTGCTAGTCACCTCCACTTGAGGCTGAGGCCAGTGCTGAGTGGGAGCAGGATCCACGCAGAGGAAGAGAAAGGTATAGTTGGGATGTGCTCACCTCAGCCCCTGGGCAGCTCTGGACCTGATGGGTAAACCTGACCAATGAGCCTTCCCGGTTGTTTCCCTGTAGTCCATGTAGTAGCCAGAGTGATCTTTATAAAAAGCAAATTAGACCATGTTGGTCTTCTGCTTAAAAGCTGCGTTTTCATTGTTCTTAGGAGCAAGTTGAGCTCATGGCAGGAGGTCTCTGGGGTTTGATTTACTTCAGCTCCCCTTTCTGCCTTTGCCTGTCTCCTATCTCCCCTCTCCCCACCTCCTGCTCTCAGAGGCTGCATTTTGATTACTCACATGTCCCATGTTGCCCCTCACCTCATGCTAATGCTTTTCTTTCTATCTGGAATGATCTTCTGTTCTTCTCTTTACCTCACTCACTGATTTTTCAATATTTCAGTTTAAACACCACTTCCCTCCAACCTCCCACCTGGTACTGGGTTAGGGTTCCTGTAACTCTTTCTCAGAACATTTATCACTGGGGACTGCTATTGAGAATCTATCCCCTTCACTCAATGGAAATTCCAAGGGGCTATTGCTTCAAGGAATGAAGAGAATTTAAATGTACCATCAACTGTGCTGAATGAATGAATGATAACTTTGGGGGTTCACTGTACTTTTAGGGACCACTAGTAATTATTCCCTATGTTCTCATAGCCTAAGTCATTTTCAGTTTGATAAGGGAGATGAGACAAATCTCATGAGGAAAATAGCACTGACTTTGAGTTTCTGTATTATAAATGTCAAGTAAGTGAATGTCGGAGGAGGTTAGAGAGGAGAAAATAGCTATGATTTTACAGCCATTTATTCAACGTCCTTTATGTGCTGGTTACACAATTAAATTAAAAATTACCCCCCATGACCACTTTCCCCAATAGTTAGACATGTGTGTCCCACAGCTCTACTGGCCCCCTTTCCTCTTCCATACTTCACAATTATTGCCATCATAGTTCGGTTCTTTATTAACTTATGAAGCAGCTCCTACAAGAACCTTCTGATCTCTTCATCCTCAGTCTCTCTTTTTCTAACCCATTATACATATTCCTGCCAGATTAATTTTATTGGTCACATCACTGCCTAGCTCAGAAATCTTCAGTGGCTCTCCATCATCTGCATATAACAGCAGATTCTTCATAAGCTTGTTCCATACTACTTTTAAAAAACTTTGCTTAAGTTGCATTCAAAAATTTTAAAAAAGACATGTTTACTTCAACCAACAAAGCACTCAGATATATAAAGAAAAACATTATGATCTTCTATTTCCTACCCAGACTCCTGATATATCTAGTGTTAAAAACCTGGGGTGTTAATTCTATCCATACCTCCATGCTCACCATGTTCACACGAGCTGCATTCACATATTTGGGCCTATTGCTTGTTTACTTAAATTGATTATATTATAACTCTGTAGTTTGCTCATTCTTTAATGATAACAAATGTGTCTATAGATACAGAGATAATATTCACTTTAAAGCTATATAATATTCTATAGAATGGACATACCACACTTATTCAGCCATTCCCCTGTTGATGGCCATATAGATTATTCAGATTTTTTTCCCCACCAATAGGATTTCATGTGGGTGTATCCTTGCAACCAGTGATTTTATTTTTATAGGGTAGACTACCAAAAATGCAGCTCTCTATATCCCAGCTAAATCTAATATCCTTACATGCCCTATGTTTTCCCACTCCTCCTTTCCCTGTAAGAGTCTTGTCTCCCATACTTGTGTCTTACAATGCCCAAATATGATACCAGAAATTAGATAAGCTATCTAATATCCATCTCTTTCCCTTTTCCTCACCTGGACATTGTAGCAATGTGTCAGGCCCAGGCAGTGGTTCATGATTGGTGTAGTTTTCATCTGTCACAGCCACCCTTGCATTTAGGGATAGTTATATGACCTTGTCTTGTCAAATGAGGCACATAGAAAAGTAAGGAGATAGCAAAGCAGGAGGGGGCATATTGGGAAACACTTTTCTTTCCCTGATCAAAAGAGATGATGCAGATGTTTTGACCTCTCCCTTCCCCTTTTTTCTCTCTTCCTCCTTCCATGGACTTGGGTAGAATATCTAGAGCCTTGGCAGCCATCTTGTGACCATAAGGAAAAGTCCAAGAGAATAGCAGAGGGAGACTTAATACTGACATTACCGAATCATCTCCAGCAATCCCCCACCTCTAAAACTAGAGATATGTTAAAAAAAATAAAACCCACTTGCTTTAAAATTGGAAGTTTTTGTGGTATCAGACATATCTTTTCCCTGTCCCCTTCATATTTCCAATTGTGTTTCACCTTGGAATACTTCTATGGTGATCAAAAAAAGTTTTAGAAACGTACCTTTAAGTATCGCTTTTGAAATAGCTTCAGAAGCAGCAAACATTCTTGAGGGATGGCTTTGGAATTTTAGAATAACTAGTAGTCACTTGGAGTCATCTGGTCATACTGTTACCCTTACCGTTTCTATAATTGATTGAATAATGAACATGTAGTTTTTCACTTTTGTCTGCCCAGCATCTGAATCCCCTTCCTGTTTATTATAACTCAGGGCATGCTTCCAACTACAGAAGCTGAAGGGGCTGTATCCTCTTTTTCTCTGCTCCTGATAGCTGAGGCTCCACCAACAGGATCTTTGACTTTCAAGGGGCAAGCAGAGGATTAGGGGAGGTTGGGAACCCTACCAAGCAGCAGAAGAGACTGAAGACCCAGCAGCAGTACTGTGTCCAGTGCAGTGGTGTTGGCTGTAGGTGAGGCAGCTTGGAAATTACCATGGCTGCCATGTCTGGTGTGATAACTGCAGTCACTTAGCTAGTGACCTAACCATACTGTGGCAGTAGCAATATCAATTACGTTCCCCATTTCCTAGCCACTCTTGGTTCTGGTCTATTTCCCAAGTCTGTGTTTCCAATCTTACTAGTTCTCTTAGCTTCCTGATAGTCTTGTAAGTGATCCTTTCCTGCTTAAATTAGGTAGAGTTTCTACCAGTTCACAAGCAAGTTCAGTTAATTTGCATGTCCTGGCACTTTGGGTGACTTCTAAACAGGTCTGAGGGCTGGTAGTACTGAGTTGTGCCATTGGGTTCCTATAAGGGGTACTGGCAAGGATCTCAACACCAAGCAGTCTAGCCAAGTATGTCCATTCCAATGAGGCAAACTCAGTGGGAGAAGTGATAAATTCAGTAAAGAGAGTCAGTCATGTTGGAATTGAGTGAGAGAACATACTTAATATTCAGATGATTTTATCAACTGTCTGCTGGGCTTAGATACAGTTCCTGCTAGTTTCACAATATTACTTTATATCAAAACCCAATGAGAAAAGAGTCATTATCGCTTCTGGTTTGAGGATGTATAGCTTTTCTTCCTCTCCTTCTAGACTTCTCTCACACAAGCCTCAATTTCTCTCAACTATGTCTGATTAAGGTTTGTAAGGCATTAAAGGACATTGTCCAGATCAACCATCTTAACTGATTTTCAAGTCTGATTTTCTCAGCAGAGTTTAAGAGTTGCAGTGTGTGCTATTAAATGTGGAACACAGTCAATGGCATGGGAACATCTTTGGACTAGACTTCTTTGGGAAGGTGGTAGCCTGAAGCATTTGAGGTCTTATGTGCAAGTACAGGGGTAGAATCAAAGAAGAATAGGGGATGATCCCTTCACAATGCACTATACTCTCCCCAACTCCTGACCTTGGCCGACATGCTGCATGTCTTTGGGCATATTGCTTATTCTGCTTTTTCTTTTTCTCTGTATCTCTGTTTCTGCTTCTTCCACCCCTCCCACTATTCCAAACATTAATTAAAGGTATGAATGATGTCACCCTACTTTTTTCCCTGCAGAGTCTACCATATACATCAATGATGTTCGATAAATATTGGATACATGAAGACATTTAAAAACATTTATCCTTCTCAGTCCCCACCTTTGTTACTGAAATTTATATCTTGGGAATTCTTTCTACTCCATGGTTCTTTTGCCATATTTTCAAATTTTCTGATTGGTACTTGAAGAACCAAAAACTTTGGCATATTTCCTGTCTCCCTGCCCTGTTTCTTCAGAAGTAAAATTTCGTTGTTGTTGTTGTTTTGCTACTTAATGGTGGAGGACCGGCCCGTTAAGCAGGGATGAAGGACTCTGGGAGTGAGAAGTTGAGACAGTTACTTGAGGAGATGGCTGATATGAGGAGAGTGAGTTTGTGAGGACTGGGAGGGTTGCTTCTTTGGGGTGTCTGGTGAGGATCAGCTCTGTCAGAGCCTCAGCTTCACCTTCAAAATCTCTTTCTCTTTAACCATAATTGCCCATCAGCTTCCGTAGTTTGATACTGCCTTTGACTTGGGAGCTCCTTAAGCACTATAGAATGAATGAAGAATGAGCTACATCCTACAAAACCAGAGTGTGAAAGGAGTTAGTTAACATGCCAAAATGTGATTGGAAGTCATGGGAACCAAATGTAGATTAGCCCAAAATATCACAAAGATAAGTCAGGGAGCAAGGGCTTTCTAGGAAGGATGGCAGTCCACCTATCCCTGGGTGCTTCTTTAGGTACTCCTCATCTTCATGTAAGAGACTCCTAAGATGTCTCTTCCCAGCCCCACTTCCCAAATGCTGCTTTGATCAATCAGGGTGCTGTTCTGAACTCTCATGGGCAATCTACTTTCTATCAACACATGTTTTGCCTTCAAAGTCAAAGCTTTATCTGCACTGTCCCACAGTCAAGTTATCCAGCTGGTGGAATCTTCTCACCTTTATCCACACACCCTCCTCACTGCTTCTGGGGCTCCTTCTTGTACCATCTGACTTAGGGCTCAGCTTCTCCTTCCCTGCCTCCCTCAGTGTAGGTCATAATGCTTCAGCCTGTGATGACCCTGGGGTCTGACTGCTTGATTCTTAAGAACAGTACTGTCATATTTACGGGATGTGGGGCTTGATGGCAAAGTTCTTAACCTCTTTGATTTTTCAATTCCCTTTTGTGCAAAACGGATATAATAATGATGCCTACCTCATAGGTCAATGGGTAAATTAAAGGAGACAATGCATGTGCCTGGCACATAGAAAGTATTCAAAGTGGTCATCATTATTATTTTTATCCTGTGTTCTCTTTTACCTCTGAACCCTGGCCTGCTGCCTGTGCCACTTGTCTGGCATTTAACTATTGACTATTGAGGGTATCTTTTATTAGTGATTTAAATGTGTATTGGTGAGCTTTGTTTGTCTGTTTACACACAAGTTCCCAATTAGATTTAAAGCTCTTCCAGGTCTGAGCCAGATGCTTTCCTTATATTTGCAGCACAGACTAGCAGAATGCTAAGTAAAAAATAGGCACAAATGAACACTTATTAAAATGAGTAATAAAATAATCCTCACGTAACCCTTTACACCCATGATTCCCAAAATCTTCATGGCAATCCTATAAAGTACGTAGTGTTATTCCCATTTTACAGAAGAGGAAACTGAGGCTCATAGAGGGGAAATCACTTGCCAAAGTTTCAAAGGTCATAGTTCTTTTCTGCCTCACAATGGCCTCCTTCAACTTTCAGAAATCCTATTAATGCCTCTCTATTATGCTCTAATGCCCGAATGCCCCTTCTCTGATAGCCCAGTTCAGCATCCCTGCCAGCTCTAATGTCCTTTCCATGTGCCTATGGGGAGAGATGTTAGTGATATATTATTAAGTGAAAAAACTGGTTATGAAAGAGTAGGGACATCACATACCCATACTTACTACTAGAAAATAGACTGCACGGTTATTTATATGTCCAGCCACTGGGCATTGTAGGGGGTGGAGTCATGGGTGATTTTAACTCTCTTCTTACACACCTATAGTTTCTCCTGCAACATTTATTACCTTTATAAATAGAGAAAAAACAGGACAAGTTTTGTTTGTTAGTTTAACAGAGGATGGTTTGTCTCCAGAACTCTCTTTACTTGCCCCTCCCAGTTCCCTTTTTACTAAAAAATGCTCCCAATAGAGGCCACTGATTTTCCTCTCCTTCCTCATGCTCGGCTCTGAGCCAGGTGGGCAGAGGCCCATCCACGGCACTTATTAGTCACAGGTTTGAAATGCAGGGGAGGGCTAGGGAGGGAGAAGTGACTGGTGTGGGGTGGGAATTTGGGGATTCTTTTATCCCCTGCATCTCAAAGGCTGACAGGCTCTTGAGGGGTGGAAATGACTGGTAATTAGTGAACCTTCTCTGCTGCACACACTAAAGACACACTTCACAGTCTCTGTGACCTCTGCAGCCCGGTGAGGCTTTGTTATGTAGATGCTCTTAATTGGGTGAGTCACTTACTGCAAACAGCTTCTGGAGAAAGCACCGTGGGCTGTTTCTGGAAGGCTTGCTATCAAGGATTCTAACTCAGGAAAGGGGGTTGGGGGTGGTCTACAGCAATGGTCTCTAAGTAACTCCACCCCATCCATTGAAGCTCAGAGTGGTCCCCATGGCTTGGAGTCAGCTCACTCAGCTTTTAGGGGGAGTGTTAAGCTATGACCTATGTCCTCCTCCCTCTCTCTTCCTTCTTTTTCAGTTCATAGCTCACCTATTCTGAGCAACACTGGGAATATCTTGTGATATAAAATGGGTTTTCCTAATTCAAGGAGCTGACTACCTAGTTGGGGAGTTAAGACAGACATAACTGTACATAATGCCTTATAGACGGCGTCAGTGCCAGGCACATTGTAAAGCTTAGAGGTTTTACAGATGACCCCATAGTAGTCACAGAGGACTGCAGCACTGGAAAAAGCTTGCCCACAAACTTCTGGAACAGGTTGTGGGAAGGGGGATTCCCAGGATGAGGACATTTTATAAACAAAGGCATTACCTGGTCATTGTCACACCCAAAGTCAGGTCCCCCAGCACACAAAGCAGTGGCAGATGCTTGGAGTTCAGTGCAGGAAAGACTCATTGACTCATCACATTGCTTCATTTACATTGTCCTGCAGTATCCCACCTGCCACTTCCCTTAGAGGAGGGAGCAAGGCATGTAGAATTTGAAAATGTATCAAGTCCTTAACTCCCCATCTGCAGTTTTAGTGAATGGTAACATCTTGGTTCCCACATCCTCAGCTCCCAAACAGGGTGTCCCAGCAGCTGGGAGCAATTTCTCCTTTCAGGCCCTCACCACCCTTCATGGGGGTTGGATGCTCTTGCAGACATTTTCCTGACCCTACCTTCCCCCCTAATCCATGTTCCCTAAAACTGTTAGACCAATTCCTCTAAAAACCACTTTACTGCTATTGTGCTCAAAGTAAGGCCTACTTAACTCTTTGTGATCATCCCTAATACCGCCCTCTGTGCTTGCCCCATCTTCAAGGTGACCAGTCACCTCCATGTTGTTAAATTCAATGGTTAATTCTCCTCAATTTTCTTGACTCTAAATAGCATTGGACACATTGCTCCCTCCATCTTCCTTTTATTTATTAACACTTTATTTATATCACTTTTCAAACATAGGAATGAGTTTAAAGAACAGGATAAAATGAATGCACAATTCCCTTCGCCCAGACTTCTCAGTTGTTAATATGTTACCATGTTTGTGAACTTTCTCTTTCATATGCACCTGCTTCCCCCTCCCCCAAGCATTGCAAAGCTGTTCACTTAATTTTTACTCCTAGCTTCTTCAGCTTGCATCTCCTAAGGAAACGAATATTCTTTTATGAAACTACAATACAATTAGCACACCTAAGAAAAGTAACATTAATTTGATGTCATCAAATGGTTCAAATTTAGATGTTCCCTAAAATGTCTTTTTAGTTGTTACCCACCCCACCTGCAACTCCCAATTCCAGTATCCATTAAAGAATCATTCATTGCATTTAACTGTCAGGTCTCTTTAGTGCATTTTTATACAGAATATTCTCCTTGCTTTCTCCCCCCCCCCACCACTTCCACTACGATATTGACATTTTGGATAGTGTAACCCAACTACTTTGAAGAATATTCCATTTTCTGGAGTTGTCATTTTCTCACTAGTAGGCTCTGGCTAAACATTTTGGCAAGAACAGCGTGTGGGTGGTATGTACTTCCCATTTCGTCACATCAGAGGTCACACTGTCAGGTTGTCTAGCCCTTGGAGATGCTAAGTTTGAGCTCTTGGGTAGGGTTGTGATCACCAAATCTTTCCACTAAAGGTAAGCTTTCCGCTTTGTAGTTTATGGGTGATTTGTGGAATGCTGCTTTGAGATCATGTGAATTTCCTGTCACCCAGTGCTTTCAACATCCTGGATGATCTCTGACAGACTTAGTCATTACATTGCAACCCTATCTTTTTTGGATTACTTTCTTTCCATGGCTTCTAGGGCATGGTTTGCTTTTGCATCTTTTTTACTTCTCCAGCTGCTCATTCTCAGTCTTTTTGTGGTCCTCTCCTTCTCCTTGACCTCTAACTTTTAGAAGACAGACTTTTTCATCCTGTTTTATAGTTTTAAATATCATCTAAAAGCTTCAGGCTCAAAATCTCTAATGCAAATCCTGATCTGTCTCCTTAACTCTATACCCGTGTATCCAACTGTTTTTCTGTTTCTGTGACACAAAATCACCTCAGACTTCTTAGATCCAAAAGGAATCCTCTAATATCTTCATTCATTTCAGTATGACAACTCCATCTTTCCAGTTTCTCAGCCCAAAATCTTGGAGTTATCCTTGACTCCCATGTTCTTCATACTCTCCATGTCAAATCCATCAGAAAATTCTTCAAGATACATCCAGGCCTTTTTCACTCACTGTCTCCAGAATTCCTGAGAAAGCCTGCCATTTGCTTTCCCTGCTTCTAACTTTCCCTGTCCATGGTTCATTCTTGCAAAATGGTTGCCAGAACAATGTTTACAAAATGCAAATCCTCTGTTCAAGGCTCCCCATCTCACCTGGAGAACAAGCCGAAGTCCTAACTTCTGTCTCTCAGGCCCTAGATAATCTGCCTTCCATTTCTACCCTACAACCTGTTTCCCAAACTTGCCAGGTACACATTTACCTCTGGGACTTTGCACATGCTGTTAATACTGCCTAGAGCATATACCCCTTAGATGTCTACCTGACTCTCCCTCTCTTCTTGCAGGTCTCGACTTAAATATCATTCTTAGTGGGATCTTCCTTGATAATCTGATCTACCTCTGACACTTCTTATCCCCTTTCTGTGCTGCATTGTTCTCTGCAGCACTTACCACTACCTGACATACTGTTTATTTACTTATCTTCCCTGCACTGAGAATAAGCTCTGCAAAGGCATCGACTTTGTTTTCTTTAGTGCTCAGTCCCCAGAGTTTAGATTAGTGTCAGGTACACAGCAGCAGGCACATAATACATACATACATACATACATATATATACATATATATTTTGAATAAACACATTGAATGAATAAATCTCTAGCACATCAGCATAAGCTATAAACCCTCTGGCTTCTGAGTAAGTGCTGATGGTCTAAAATGCCTGTATTCTCTACTGGCCACTATTAACTATTACAGTAGATAGATGACTAGGGTGTGCCTTGAAATAGGGCTTAGGATCAGATGGTAGCCCTCAGATGGAACCTATGAATCTAATGTTGGCATGTCTTGTGTGTCTTTGTATTTACATGTATGTTTGCTTTTCTGTATCTGTGAGAGTCTACCAGTGCAGTTATATACAAGGGTTAACAATCATTCTGTGTTTTCCTCTTCAAGAAAACTACAGATTTTATAGGGCATTCGAACCTTTGTGTGCCCCTGATACCTCTGCTTCCAGTTGCTGTATCACAAGCCTTTAACTTTGGAGCTGAGGAGCAATCCAAAGCCGGGTGCAGCTATACCAGAATATGCCCTTGGAAACACTTGAGTTCAAGCTTACCCCTCAAGCATAAGCAAGATGGCAACCAGAGACTAAGAGAAAATTCATAGCTTTTGCATTTGCTGTTCCCTATGCCTGGAAAACCCTTCTCCATGGTCTTCTCATGGATCGGCTCCTTCATATCATTGAGGTTTCAGCTCAAATGATGCTCCCCTAGAGAATCTTCCTAGAACATCCCACAGCTATGCCGGGCTGTGCAGTTTGTATATCACAAAAGCACTGTGAATAGGCTGAAGTCCCCCACATTTTCCTCATTAAGAATGTCTCAGGAGAAAGGTTCTGAAAGGCTAGCAGAGACCTTGGGCATTATATCTAAATTAGCATCACTACCCCCCCCCCACTCCCTCTCATTGTCTGCTTTTATCTTCATAGCATATGTCAGTTTTCCTTGAAATTATGTGTTTCACATACTTGAAATATCATTTATCTACTGTCACCTGTGTCCTCCCATCAGAAGGTATGCCTTATGGAAGTAAAGATCATCTCTGTCTTTATTGTCCTCTCAGTGCCTAGGGCATAGTAGGTGCTCAATAAATATTTAAACTGGGTACATTCTCTCCCTTTAGCTTGGGAAGATATAAGAAAACCGAGGACCTCAGGAATGAAAAGCTTCATCACTGGGCTCCCAGCTAGTTAGTAAGGAAGCTAGGCCTTCAGGACTTTTAGATCAGGGCACTGTCACTATAAGGCTGAGCCACCCCTTCGGTTGACCCTTAGCCTCTGGCACTGGTGGTGCCAGGTGCAAATGCCACTTGCTCTGCCCCTGGCTCACAGCTGCAGAGAGAGAGAGAGAGAGAGAGCAAGAGAGCGAGAGAGAGCGAGAGAGAGTGAGAGAGCTGGGGCTCCTTTTGGAGAAGTGGGAAGAGATGCTGAATTAATATTGGTAAATCACGCCAGAACCCTCATGTGCACATTATTATTATTGCCCCCCATATATTTAAAAATAATCCCTGTAAATAATTATAAAAATAAATCTCAGTGACAAATTTTTTATTTTATTTTATTTCCAGGAACACATTTATTCATCATAACCTCTTCAGGGGTAGGACAAATTGGAACACTGGGTAGTGAATACAATTTGCAAATAGGCAATATAAGTAGAGAGAAAATTAATATGTATTTCTCAGTGCTCTAAAAGGAGAGGAAGAACATTAATAGCCATTTCCTCGCAGATATAACTTTGAAAATGTTATTTCTTATCCATCAGTGTGGGGCGCCATCTGAGAGAAATGGTTACAAGGTGACAAGAAGCGATTAGATGGGAAATGGCATTTTTCTGGTGCTCCTTCCCAGTCTCTTCACCCTGTCCTTACTGGGGTGTAGGAAGAATGGCATTTTCTTTTTAAAAAAGATTTATTTATTTATGCATACAAGAGCTGGGGTACAGACCAGAGGCGGGAGGGTGAGAGGATTCACCAGAAACAGAGTGGGGAGCAGAGCAGGTGGGTCTACAGAAATACACTGCTGAGGGGAGCAGAGGGCAAGCCAGGAGAGGTCTGCTGTGCCATATGGGTCCCCTCCCGGGCCAGGATTGAACTCTTTTACAGTGGCTGCAGAAGCCCCACAGCGCAGTGCTCAACCTGCTGTGCCACCAGGGAGGCCCCAATGGTGTTTTCTTAAGGAGAATGGAGACTGGTCTGGGCACAACTGCTTATCTGCTCTATAACCTTGGGCAAATCCTTTTTTACTCTTTTAGGCTTCAGTTTCCTCATTCAGTAGTTGGGATAGATTTCTAAAGCAGTGAGTTTGGATGGGGGTTACTTGGGAGAAACCCCCATGAATGAATCAGGGTCATTTTACCTTCCACATATTTAAATTAAGGTTCCTTAACCTCTAACTTGCAGAACCTTTCAGAGCCCACTGGGATTCTGGAAAGGTAGGGGATGGGGAGGGGGTGATACGTTGCTCCCCTCTCCCCCCACCGAATAATATAAAGTCAAGCTGGTTCTTTTGGTGTATGTTACCTTTCTGTTTCATAAGGCAAATAGGAGTCCCTCTCCCCATATCAGAGGTGCTTCCTTCTTGAACCTAGGTGAGGATGTGAAGGGTACAGCAAGGTCCAGGCAAATTAGGGAATACAACTTGTTTCTTGAAGCTCTTCTCAGGGTTTGTGAGAATAATATTAAGAAATTAGCAGATAACAATTTCAATTGTAAATTTTCTTTTGTTGCCCACTCCATCCCAGTCTCTTCCCTTCTTGTTCCTAATGACCAAAGCAATATATACATGTTTCAAAAATTGCAGAAAAAATGGAGTAAAAAGTAGAGGCCCTTTTCTCACTCAGTATCCTCAAACCTACTCCCTTCCCTACTCCCTGTTAATGTTTGCATTTTATTTTATTTTTTTAAAGATTTCATTTATTTATGCATACAAGCACTGGGGTACAGGCCAGAGGTGTGTGTGGGGGTGAGAGGATTCACCAGAGACAGAGTGGGAAGCAGAACAGGCAGATTAATGGAAGTAGACTGCTGAGGGGAGCAGTGGGCGAGGCAGGAGAGGTCTGCTGTGCCATGTGGGGCACCCTCCCAGCCGGCGGCAGGGATTGAACTCGTGCTGCAATGGTTGCGGTTTGCTTCATGGTGCGTTGCTTAACCCACTGCGCCACCAGGGAGGCACCTAATGTTTGCATTTTAATAGAGACAAAAACAGAATCTTTTGAGCCAAAAAGAAGGGGAATTGGACACACTGAGAATCAATAATAATAGTTAAATTATAATTAATTGTTCAATTATAATAACAGTTAAATAATAACAAGAAACTCACCTTACATGTGTGTAAATACTCCTGAAAGGGACAGAGACTCATTCCTTTGGGCTGAAAGGAGACTGCCTCAGCAACAAAGAGCATTTGTGTGCAAGCATCCAGATTTTTTTTTTTATTGAAATTTGAATGTGGTGATTCTGAACTTGGGACTGGGGCATGATTAATTACAGCAGCCATTTTAACCTGCCCAGGGGCTGGGCCTGAAAGAAAGGAGGCCAGGCTGAATAGCAATATGGCTCAGGCTAGGTGGGAATGCTAATAAAACTTTGTTAACTGGCCCTGCCACTCTTTCAGCTGCTGATGCAAGAGTTAGGCGATTTAAGAAATCAGTTCCTGTTTCCTTGGTTCTGGCCGACCCCAGAATCAACTCTCTTGATTGGAAATAAACAGGATCTTCCTTTTTGTCCCAAGGAATGTGATGGAGGAAGGACTCTAGGGGAAAGGGCTTCTCCTGCCAAAGGATAATAATAATAACAAAGATGACAATAGGAATAAAATATTGTGCTCTTCATCAAGGGTGACAAGGAAACGTCTAGATGTAAGTGTTTAAACTTCTCACTCTCAACATGCTGGTGTTAGAGCTCCAGAACTCACAGACCCAGGATTTCCAGCTCAGATCCAATTAGAATTTTCTCTTCTGTGGTCCCTCTAAGTGTACCATAAAAATTGGGATACATGCCACAATTTTGGGTTCAGAAAATATGACCATAGTTGGAGCACTCCTTGCTGACACAGTATTGCAAATGTCAGAGCACAAAAATCTCCCTAGGAGCATGACTTAATCATAGATGTCCCCAGTGCCTAGCATGGTGTCTGGTCCTTGGAAACGGATTGAGGGGCTGTGGCGTAAACTGGGGTAAGGCAAGGGGGTTTGTGGTGCCAGCAAGGGGCACAGAGCAAGTTCTCGATGATTCTGGCAGATGGGTCAAGGAAGAGTCTTGGAACCCTCAGTGGCTTTTTTAGGCTTTTATTATCAGAGGCTACCAGGTACAATGCAGGCAGGGATGCTGGGGTGTGGGGCGGGGTCCAGGTGGCTGGCAGGCCTCCTAATCCCCGGCACATCTTCACTCTTTAGGCTGCTGCTTTTTCTTATTCTCTTTTCTTCCTCTTCTCTCTCCACTTGTCTTTTGCTCTTCTGTACTGGCATCTTGGTGACACTGCCCTTATATGCCCGTGTCTAGTCCCAGGTGCACCCACTTGTGCATGCCCACTTAGGCATGTGTGCAGGACCTCAGGAGTCTATCATCACACCAATGGCAGGAGGGCAGAAAAGCCTGATTACTTTTCCATTTACCCTATAGGGTTCCTGCTGAGCTTACTCTTAATTGGTCATAGAATAAGGTATGGGGAATGAGGAAGAACCCGATGACTGTATGAGCCTTCCCTGTCCCTCAGTGATCCTGGGTCATTGGAGAAAAAACTGTATTCAAGATGAACGCCCAACAAAACTTGTCTCAGTTCATTTTTGTAAATTCCCTGTATTCCAAAGGAATCATTCATCTACCTCCTGGGCCAGGTGTAGCTGTATTCTTTTGCTTTCTCCCCTTCTAAAAGGGACAAGAAATTTACTTTTGCTGGGAAAAACCTTTACTATTTCTATTCTTTCGTACTTTTTGCTCAAGAAGGTGATGAAGAGGTAGAAGGTATCTCTTGCTCTCTTCTTCAAATCTTCCTTGGTCCAGGAAAGATTCTTTATTCCCCACCCCACCCCCACTTCTTTTGGCTGAGGATTAACTTTAGAAAACTGAGAGGAAGCATCCATTTATGATGAAGGCCCTTGGAATTCTTGGGATAGAAGGACCATATCTTAATATAATAAAGGCGATATATGACAAGCCCATAGCCAGTATCATTCTCAATGGCAAAAAGTTAAAATCCTTTCCTCTAAGATCTGGAACAAGACAAGGTTGTCCTCTTTCACCACTGCTCTTCAATATAACACTGGAAGTCCTGGCCAGGGCAATAAGCAAGAAAAAGGTATACAATGTATCCAAATAGGGAAAGAAGAAGTGAAATTATCACTGTTTGCAGATGATATGATTATATACATAGAGAACCCCAAAAGCTCTACAGAAAATCTACTCAAGCTAATTGGCTGGTTTAGCAAAGTAGCAGGATACAAAATCAACACACAAAAATCAGTGGCCTCCCTCTACACAAACAACCAAGCTGAAGAAGAGGAAATAAACCACCCCCTTTATAATTGAAACTAAAAAATTTAAATACTTGGGAATAAATCTAACAAAAG
>JAGFMF010012072.1:911407-933148 GCA_019455555.1 Galemys pyrenaicus | reverse complement strand
TGGTGCACTGGTGAGATGGTGATGGGGAATACATGGGGATTACAATTAATGGCAAGTATATGTAAATTTTAAAATATTTTAATTAAAAAAAAAGAAAAAGGGGGGGAAAGGAGAGTCCATGGTTTCTAAAGGAGCGTCCCTACCATATTCAGCAAATTTCTACCATGCTCAGTAACTTTCAGGGGCTCCATATTATATCTATTTAGATTTCTAACACTATTCACAATAAGCCCAGCTCAGTATGAATTAATTATCCAGGACTTTATTTTTGTGATATCTCCTACTGTCTCTCCCCTAGGGTTAACCTGGCTTACCTAGGGAGACAAGAATGGGTGGAGATGCATTCTAGGTATTAAACTTAACAACTAAAATCCAAACAGAGTGGTGGGAAAAGTAGGAGAGGAAGCAAGGTAGGATTATAAGATATTGAGGGACATGCCAATGATTTTGGACTATATTACTAGTTGACTGCAAGCCACTGAAATAATTTAGGTAGAGTCAAATCAAACTCTTAGAGTGATCACCCTGGGGCTAGACAGAAGAGGGAACAACAGAGAGAGGGGTCTGGAAAGATGGAGAAAGATTCCTGCCTATTTGTGGTCATTGGTGGATAGTGTCTTGCAACCATCCCAGACCGGGTAGGTTAATCATAATCCACCACAACACTTAGGCTTCTCCTCCCACACCACATGGCATCCCTGTGACACTAACCTTATACACCTTTTGTCTCAGCCCAGGTGCACCCACCTGCGCATGCCCACGTAGGCAGTCATGCAGGACCACAGTTGTCCATCATCACACCAATGGTGGAATAGCAGAAAAGCCTGACAACCCTTAATTTACCTTACAATAGTGTCTACAGAACCATTTCTCTTCAAAAGATATAGCTGGACCTCCCTGGTGGTGGAAGGGGTTAAGTCGCAGCACTAGGAAGCATCTGCAGTCAATGCAACAGGAGATTGCTGAGCCAGGGAACTGAACCCCATATGGAGCAGCAGACCTCTCCTGTCTTGCCCACTGCTCCCCTCAGCAGTGTATTTCAGTAGATCTGCCTGTCCTGTTTCCCACTCTGTCCCCAGTGACTCCTCTTACCCCTCCCCCCATGGCCTGTACCCCAGTTCTTGTATGTATAGATAAATCTTTAAAAAAAAAAAGACATTGTTGTGGATGGAAGCAGGGGCATGGATAAGATAACCTCTCCGCTCCTCCTTTGGAGGGGGTAGTGGAGATGTGTGGGGAGTGGGGTTTCCAATTTCATCTTTGAGTAGGATCAAGCCTGTCTCTCCACAAGTCCTCTCCAGCTGGTATTCTAGGAAGGCCAAGGTGAAACGTGCTTAGGGGAAGGGCAGAATATCAAGAATATCAGGACCTGGCTCCACTTCCTCCTTTTTAGGCAGGAATGATAGACAAAAAATGGACAATGGACCAGAAAGGCTTGGTTCAGCAGAGAAGGAGGGAGGGACAAGAGGAGCTGCTCTGTGGAGCAGTAGGCCTTGGAGGATTCCCTTTGATCCTCCTTATCTCTGGAGGGCAAGCTTTCTTTTTTGGCCTGCAGGACCTTTTGTTGCAGAATTTCCTGGAAAACCCTCCCTCCCACCCCAAAGTAAACACAGCCAAGTTTGTATTCTTACAGCTCCACTTTTCTGTGTCCGCTGCTCCTCTCTGCAGAGAGAAGAGCAAGCAGGTCAACCCTCAGAGGTCAACACTGCTCATCAAGATGCTGACAATAAGGGCCCACATTACAATGTGTTGGCATCAGGCCTGAGAGAAAACCACAATAGCGACAAAATGCTTAACCACCATCATAATCATCATCATCAGCTGCACAACCAGGGATTTCTAAGTGCTGTTCAGACACATTAAACAAAGAAGACAAAAACCCTGTGAACACCACCCCCCTGGAGGTGGGAGTGTAACAGTTATCAACAGGCCCACTGAGCTGAGGTATCCGCAACGTATGCAAGACCTGGAGTCTGGCATGCCAAGACTCAGTTTTCCCTTCTCTATGTGAGTGGTGCCTATACCCATTGGTATATAAGAGCCACACGTAATGGCTCTTAGCTGTAGTAGGGGACAATGAAAACAGGAGAATGAACTGGTGTCTGGCTTTGTACATCCTAGGGATGGACGTATGAAGGCAAAAATAGGCAGGGAGAAAATTTTGAGAAGGGAAACCTGAAATTTGAGAATCAATAGATTCTCCTTCTCTAGGGTTTTCAGTCAGCTGTGTGCTATTAGCTGAGTCAGCACTTCATAGGGACATTCAATTCCACCCCAGCTCCTACAAATGGAAACCCCACAAGGTGTCCTTTCACATCCTGGACTTCCCCCTTCCACTCAAAGTTGGGGAGGGGTCTTCCACTAAGGAAGCTCCTCTTCTCTGCAGTTGAGCAGTTATGTAACTTGGATTGTGAAATACAGGAAAAACCCAGTTCTTTACACCCCTAGCTAGCAGCTTAGATCAGGCCCCCCTGATGGGAAGGAAGTCTCCTAACATCCAGGGTGTTCCCTTTCCCCACTAATGCAATAGAGCTTTGGGCAGGGAGTTTTGGAAGACATTGTTCCTATTGCCCTGACCCTTCATGACATCATAGGGTTCTGGGACCTGGGACGTTTGAGGGGCACGGGGTAGCGGGAATCAAGCTATTCCATCCGGGACACAGGAGGCTGCTGCCACCTGTTGCGGCCCGCAGCGCCAGTTGCCAAGGCTCACCTGTGCCGGGGCTGCTGGAGGTCCGGCAGCCCGCGTGCAGCAGACTAGCGCTAAACCAGTACAACTAGCCCGCGCCTTGGGCTTCCGCCGGGTCAGCTGACCGCCCAGTGCGGAACTGCACGCCCTGCCTGCCGCCAAGCGCTCTGTGCTCTGCTCCTTGGAGAGTGCAGCGTCTGCTAGGTAGCCATGGCCGGAGTCGTGGTCAGTGGAACTCAAGTAAGTGCTCCTGGGCGAGCCCCTTCCCAGCCTGGGTCACGTGTCGGTCTGGGGAGGGAGCACTGAGGTCATGGTGCGCCCCCAGAGGCTGCTCAGTCTCCTAACCCCAGGTAAAACGGCCTTCTGTCCCATTCTAGGGGTCTGCACCTGCAGGTGGGGGAACACAGAGTCTTTGGGCTCCCAAAGCTGCTCTGGTTTGGTAGGACAAACCCCTTTACGGGCCAGCCACACCTCCTGGCTGTGGTGGAAGGCGGAAAGCCCCTTGCCGGCACCCTAAGCCTCCTAAGTCCCTTCCACCTTTCTCCCCCTCTGGAGCTCTCTGGTCAGGCCCAGCCTGGTGACTTCTCCATCAAGCAGAGCAGGAATGCCCACAGTACTTTTTTGGGGCCCCCAAAAGTTTTCTTTCATAATCCAAAGAAAGAATTTTGGTCAAAGAAAATGTTTTAATATGTAACACTAATGTATTTGTCTTTATATTAATGCAATTGTAAAATATAAATTCTACTTCAATTTTTTTTTAATATTTTAAAATACAAATTTTAGGTTTTTTTGGTTAGCCTTGGGCCCTCCAAAGACAAATGATGGTGCAGCCTTGCAGGCCCTAGGCTGGGATGGACTGGGGTGGGGGAGCAGTTTTCTGGGGAATAGCAATGCTCCCATTTCAAACCTGAGTGGAAGGCATCCAACTTCACTTGCTTTTCAACCATGCAGTGAAGTCTCAGGTGTTTTTAGACTTTGCTGGAGGGATGAACTCAGCCACACTGGGACCAGGTACAATTTACCTGCTGGAAAATCCAGGTTGCTTTTTAACCTCTGCTTAAGCCAACCCTCTTATTTGCCACCTTCCCCTGTACACTCTAGAGAAATCGTTGGTTTTGATGCTCTCCCATTGGATTGTCTAAGGCAGGTCATGTCTGGCACAATTAGACTTTGAGCCAATGGGAATGTTTCCCCCTTCTCAGTTCAGAAGAGTCAGGGAGGTACTAGCCATGGGAGAGGTTAAAAATGCTGTCTTAGCTAGCAGGGTAAAGGGTTTTTGGGAGTTAATATGGCTACCTAGAGTGATCATGGGGATACAGGAGAGTGCCTTTGCCCGAGAACACCTCCGCCAGACCGTGAGTCTCTTCATTGCAGGCCCAACATTCTCTGGACTTAGCTTCTTTCAGGTTCATGGAGGATTTGGTAGGGTAAGCGCTTTCTGTGCTTTCCTTTCTACTATTTCTCACCTTTGATATTTCTTGCACCTTCAGTTTTTAGCCTAAAGGTAATCACTGATGTGTGCAGTAAAGCTTTTTCTTAGGCCCCTAGACCGTTTTAAGCAGTTGGCACTGCTAGGGGAGGAGCTGAGGAGTTTGGAAAAGTGCCCCTAGAGTGTCAGTGCTAGGTCCTAAACCTCCTAGGCTCATTCAGGGTGTGAGCCTAATATTAGTGTCCTGCTCTGAGCAGGTTCTAAGTGGTGGTAGCCTTTACAAAGAGGTATGTGTGTCACGTGTTGCCTCTCAAACTTAGGTCGATGCTTGTTAAGGGGTGAATCAAACTTCTCGAGCTCATAGTCTTGTAGTTTTTAATACAACATTGTTTACAAGATAGAGCTTTTTCTAAGCTCTTATAGAGACAGCCCCCCATAAAAGGGATGGTTTAAATGCAAAGAAAAGAAACCATAACATCACTAAAGTTAAAACAAACAATTTAATGAGATGGATGCTGTTGTTTTGTTGAAACTAGGTCACTGTTTGCAATGCCACAGTGGGCTGATTGCCATGCCTTGGTTTTTAGGAGTCCACAAACTTATAACACCCCATGTTTGGGATGGTGTAAAAGTATTACTCTGTAAAATCTTCACTCAACATGGGTTTGACCTTCTTGACTTGAATACAGCATTTATATTCAACATTAAGTCCTTCATCTTATTTTTCCACTGCTAGGGGACAATTTAGTAGCTTTAACACAATCACAGAAACAAATACAAACTTGGGCAATGAAATCTCATCCTTAGGAGACATCAGAGTAACAAATTCTTCTACAGGAATATTGGTCTGAAGTGGCCAGTAGTTGCTGAGGACAGTGCTATATTCTTGTAGGGTAAAAGGTTAATCAGGACTTTCCACCCTCCTACCACTGATGATGGAAACCTGTGCACATGCCTGAGTGGGCATGCTCAAGTGGATGCACCTGGGCTGATGCACCAGGTGTATAAAGCTAGCATCCCGGAGACGCCGGTGTGGTGTGGTGGTGTGGTGCTTTGGAGCGGTGGAGTGTGAGGGATACTGTGACGGCAGCGAAGAAACTGCTTGAACCGATGATGAACCTCCTACACAGTCTGGAAAGGTTGCAAGACAATACTTTAAATATGTTGTTTTATCTCAGTTCTTTAGTATAAGCGAAGTGAGACTAAAACATTACCTTTGGGTTGCTTCATGAGGATTGGCTAGGTAACAGCCAGGTGGCAGCCATTTTAATAATTATTAGTTGTTATATTATCCTTAACACATTTGTGGGCAGTTAGCATTATAGTTGTTTACAGAAGAGGAAATAGCTGCGTATTGCAGGGACCCCTGTTGTAAGTTGCAGCACCGGGGCTCAAACTCGTGCCCAGGGCTGTTTCTACTGCCAGAGCTTCCTGTGGGTAGGCATGAGAAACAAGGTCCTCCCAGCCTCTACTAAGAAACCCATCACCTCTAGAAATGTCCTGGAGCTAGACTGTCCCAACTGCAGAGAGAAATCTGCAGTCTTCTGTGGTTTGGTAATTTTGGGCAGTTTCTGCTCAGAGCATCTGGGTAAGTGTATATATGGGGATCCCTCTCAGGTAGTCTTATTTTTCTCTCTGGTGTGCCTCTCTGTAGGGGTCTTTAACTTGCTGTGTTTTCATTTCCCTGATAATAGTATGTGTTTGTGTTATCCTTCCATACAGGGTGGAAACCTTAGGGGTATTGATTTTATAAGATTGGCAAACTCAAAGTACAAAACTTCCTCAATTCAGTTTAAATCAAGACAACTGACTACATGCAAAGGCTTCTGGTTCTGGGTGTGCTCTCATTTCTGTACCATTTAAGACCTATTCATTGTTACCCTTCTTCCTTCATTTCCCAAAGAAGCAAATTTTTGTCTGGGTCTTCTGGCTTTGTCTCTTACGTTAGGTAGTCCTGTGCTCTAAGACACTTCCTGACATACTGAGAGTTAGTGTCTTCAGGTGCACTTCTTAAACAAGTGTCTTTTCTTGTGAGAGTTGGTTGTGATGTCTGGCAGTGGCTGCTTCCTACTTTTAAGCCTTTCCCAGCCAATTTGAACACTCTGTGTCATGGATTTAACTCCTATCTCTGAAAACTTCCTGGTTTCACCAGGGGTGGTTTAGGCTTACACATGGCTTACCAGGGGGGCTTGCAAATTAAATTTGAGACTTGCTCTTCATCTCTGTGGAATGGGAGCAAGTTATGCTTTGTTTAGTTTTCCTGTGATGTTGTTAAGACTGCATAATAAAACAACCTTAGAAGTCTCTTCAAGGGTGTGTTGTGTGACCTGAATGCTTCATGGAGATAAGCTCTCCTTGGTGCTGCTTTCTCTGAAGGGGAATCCTGAGAAGTAAAAGGGGAGCTAATGTTTCTTTTTCCTTAGGCCCTGATACTCTTCTGGGGCTTCAACATTGTTCCATGAGGTTGTTCCCTACTCTATAGCTTGGAAGAGTCGTTTTGAAGCCGTAACACAGTAATGGATGCACCATTAGCCTTTGCTGATCAAAGAAATCCACATTCATATATAGATTTGTAAGAACTCTCAGGCCTCCAAGTTGGAGGTTCTGATTTCTGACATAGCACTTGGTCTGGGCTCTGTCACTGAGCAGCTGTATTACACTGGCCAGACCTCGTGAGTGTTGCTTTTTGTGTATAAAATGGGAGGGGCTTTGACAAACTGTTCACTGGAGTCAATCCTTGGCAAATCTATGAGGAAACGCACATTCTCTATACAAGCTCAGTCTCTGTAATATAGATCACAGGGGTCTTGAATGATGAGGCTGTGTACAAGGTGGTGGTGCATACTATGGTGAAAGGAATGGGTTTTCTGGTGAGCATCATGAGCCTGGATTTCAGTATGAACTTAAGATACAGAAGAAGCTGCTGATCGACTGGACATCCTGGGGAATATTGAAGACTCAAGATTGATTGGTACCAGGTCTCTCCTTGGAGTATGATTTCCATCCCTGCTTTAGAGCAGAACTTAATTTACTATACAAGGAGCTCTGGAGAAAGATGGGTCCCCTGTAGAAAGGGGAGAGATTGCTAGATTGAACTTTGAGCCCTTTGTTTTTTAGTTTGTTATCTTCCTGAGTCAAAATCACTTCATTGGAGTCAGCTGTTTTTCTGTCTCCTTTCCCCACTTTCTCTGCTCCAGGAATGAAGTTACCGAAGGGGAGTGAGTACAGGATATTGTATCATCAGCAGTTTATCCCCATTGGATAGGAAAGAGTTGAGAGATTACTTGAGAAATTGAGGGTGCTAGGGTACAGTGTGATTTGTATTAGGTTGAACCACATGAAAGTGCTGTTTTTATAGCTTTAAAATGATTGAATATTAGTAGCCCACACGCTTCAACCTAATATCTCGAGGATGTGAGATGGCCATCATATCTTTGCTCCCCATTAGGAAACAACTGGGAATCTCTCAGTCTTTCTAAGACCTCTTAATCTGCATGCAACTGAAGAATGTAGATTTTAAGGGGGGGAAAGGATCAAAGTTGTTGCCATGTGGTAGGCTTAGCTGGCTGTATGAGGGTGGGGTCCATTAGGTTAGTATCATAAAGGGACCCATTCTGACCCACAGGTTTGTTTCATGGATTTTGAGAGTATCTGTAAAAGTGAGTATCTGTAAGGATATCTGTAAAAGTGAATTTCAAAGTATGAATGGTTTGGCCAGTGAGAAAGCCCTTTGATCTTGTCACTAGAGTTTTAGGATCAAGTTTCAGTTTAGCCTGGTCACAAACAAGATACATAACAATAATAATAATAAAAGAATGCCTAAGGAGTCAGCTCCACAAGCAGAGTGGGTTGATTGCCAAAGGCTCCCTGGAGGAGGGAGACTTGGAAGCTGTGGCCACCTGTCATTGCCCTCTCCCCTTCAAATCGGCTTTGTTCAATGTGGAGGATGTTTTATACACAGTGATAATGGGATGGGATTGGCGGTCTAGGGAGGTTTTCTTGTCCAACCCCATTTGTTCCAGCACCCCACAGCTTGAATGCTGGTAAGTGCATCTGCTGTGTCTTTTATGAGGTAATATGCATAACAGAGTATTGGGGGGCAGGCAGACAGTGGAGGAGAGGGAGAAGGAGAGCCAGAGGGGCAGCTGTTGGAAAGGGCCCTCAGTGAGAAGCTGATTGCTGCGATTATATCAGCGTGCTCTGACATTGGGTTTTTTGGACACCTGAATCTGGCCAATTTTAGTCCAATTTTATTGTGCTGGCATGAGTCTCCATCATGCTAAGTGTACCAGGAAAGGAGAGCTGTTGGCAGAGTCCCTGGAGTCCCCAAGGCTGATTTGATCAGGAAAACAGCCCCAAATGTGGCCTTTGTGTATGTGAGGAGTGTTTTTAAAGTTGAGGAAGCAATCTTCCCATCAATGTTAGAGAGTTGTGAGCAGCTGGGTCATTTCCGTTTGCCACATAGTTTCTATTCCGTTTAATTTCCAGGTGTCCTACGTAGGCCAAGACTGCAGAGAAATTCCAGAGCACCTGGGCAGAGACTGTGGACATTTTGCAAAGAGGCTAGATCTGAGCTTTAACCTTCTGAGGTATGTGACTTTCACAAGATGCAGACCAGACTTGGGAGGCCTAGTACCCCTGGTAATTTAATGCTCTGCAGATAAAAGTCAAACATTCTCACTCAGCACAGGGTGTAGGGGTCTGAGACATGTGGAATTGCACCCTAAAGGTAAGACTCTGCTTCAGATGATTCCTGGGAGGCCTTTTTTTTTTTGCCACAGACACAATGAGCATCTGAGTTGTATCCAGCTCATACAGGCTGTACTCGAGGGCCATCAGGTTGCGCTTTGTTCTTTTTCCTTCTCACTGATAACCATACAGGTGAGGAAGATTACTCTTGAGGTAGAAATGAGTGGAACCAGCAGCTTTCTGGGGAGCATTCAGGTATGCTTTTCTGGATAACCCTACGCACAAAGCATTTGCCAATCACAGGCAGGGGTGTTTGTGTTTCTTTGCCTTTTTATGAATTGGACCTTAAATAGTTGCAATGATGATTTCTCCCGAATGGTATTTATTTCAAGGTAATTCAAACACTGTTGGTGTGGGGGTGACTGGAGGGACGGTCTCTACCAACTGTTCCAGTTGGCAAAAGGTAAGTGTGGACTTAACGTATTATTCCAGTCAAGGATATGGTCATTTTATTTTTTCTTAAAAGGTTATGACTTGTGGCTGGCTTGCGGACTTAGGGATTGATGCGGGAGGTTCTTGGAAAGCCGGCTTCAGTAGGATAAATGAGCAGGGGTCAGGGTGGTAGCTTTTCCTCCTGACAGGTTGGATCCACAGGGGGCTTTTTATCTAAGTACCTCCTTGAGAGCTGTGTTGCTTCTGCATAGAAACAACTCTTGGGATGGAAGGAGAGATGAAGCGTCAGAAGCCCAACCCAGGGCTCAGACAATTTCCTGCTTCCACAACTTGGTGTCTTTTCCAACCTCTGAATCAGGACACTTGGAGGTAAAGACTTTGAGAGAAGAAGATTAAAATTCCAGGCACTAAGGTACCAGTGGGGAGAGGTGACTTCAAGCCTGCCTAGCTTCTTGTTGATGCTAGGAACACATGGCCATGCTGAGATGTGGCCCCTCTAGGGAATGGGGGTGGGTCCAGAGCATGATGCAGGAGTGGACACTATGTGCATCCTTTTGACTGGCAGTGGGTTGGTATGATGTATGGCGAGATGTGGAAACTGAAAAGCCACAAAGAAATACACCGTGATGAGAGGAGGTCAAATAGGCAAATGCTGACTCTAAAGAAATTGAGTGTGGTTTTTGGTTCCAGTGCCCAAGGAGAGTATGGAATGCACAGCCTGGACTTCACTGTGCTTGAGACACTCGAGCCCCTTAAATAGTCTCCGGGGTGGACTAGGGTTCTGTTGGCTGAGCACTGGAAGGAAGTCTTCCTGTGTGGTAGGCCTCCAAAGTTTGGGGAATTGTGACATAGGCTGCAGCTGCTTTGCTGGTGGGAACCTGCTTGTCGATGTGAGGGGCTGGGCCTAGCACACACACCTGTCAGCTGCCATAGGTCTTGGGACTGGGCTGTCAGATCCGAGAAAACTGAAAATAAATGGCTTTTTTTTTTTACACTTTGGGTAGAGGGTTCTGCCTCCTTTTGGCAGAGAAGGGCTGAAGCTTGGTAGGTATGTATAAGGTCAGTGATGGATGAGAGGGGGCTGTTGGCAGTGAGAGGCTGGATCTATAAGGATTCATCATAGAAAATGACTGGTCCTAGAGGCAGAAAAATTAGAAGTTCTGTAAAACACACAGAGATGATCTTAGGACTTTTCATTTTTCTTTGTTGAGAGAAGTTTTGTTTGCGTGCTGAGTTTGAGGAACTAGTGCTCCTAGTCAGGAACCTGTTCATGTCCACGTTTTGGTCTGTGTGTGACCTCCTCCCTAGGTTATAGCTGGGTTGGGCTGGAGATGAGCTGTGGAGCCATCTAAGGTTTGCGAAGGCTTCATGTTAGTACTGAGTCGGGCTGGAGGTGTTATAGACTTGAACAGAAAAAGCAATTCTGAGTTAATGTGGGTTTGCTTGGGAGTAGATGCTCTTTGACCATCTTCCTTGCGTAGCTGGATGGCAAGGGGAGGTGAGATTATTTCTCTTGGGTGTCAGAGGAAGGTGCAAGTTTACTCAGGCACTGGCCTCTTTAGCTGTGTCAACAAGATGCAGTTGTTGAACAAATTCATCTTAAAAATAAGTGAGGGAAGAAACAAGGGAGAGGGAAGAGAAAAATGATAAGCTAACCTTTCAAATCAATGGGTATGTAATGGATGAGCCACGCCCACAGGTTGCAGGGGTCATCATACTGAAATGAAATAATGTGAATCTCCACCCCACAATCTGTAGGAAGTTTCTCCTTAGCTTTCCCTCACTGTTGTCGTGGGATTTGGGGGTGCATTTCTCCTGGCCATTTTGCCCTATTCCAGAATTCACAATAGCTCCTGCTCTTACCAATGCTCCACTCTTGCCTGTTCTTTTCCTGTTCTGTTCTTGGCATCCTGGCTAATCTCATTTCAGAAGCACAGAAGTTACTATGTATTGTAGACAGTTCCTGCCTATTCACTGTCTACTGGGGTAAGGAGGATAGCTATTGTAGCAGCAGCAGAAAACAAGTTTGGGATAGCACTGTTCCTGGAGATCTTTGGGGTATTCCTGCCAAGGAGAAATTCTCCCTGTTAAGGATTCTTGCAACTGACCAGTGACCTCTCTGTCCCAGAACTTTTCTCCAGACCTGCTGTGTGAAGCACAACATACTTCTTTGTTATACACCAAAAATTATCTCCTCTTTATGAAAAAAATCTCTGCAGCCTTCCTTTTCACATCCAAATAGTCCTGTTAGGTGGAGGAGTATTCCAAATACAAATTTTGCTCCTTTCATAGGTCACAAAATCAGCAGTTGGTTTGTGTTTTAGATTACAGTTGGCTTTTAGGGAAGATATTCTATTCATTTTTTTGAATGGCTCACACACACACACTCTTAGACACTTTTCTGTCATCTTCCAGAGATATTCCTTGTATATATAAACATGCATTTACATGGCCAGCTTTATTTTCTTACCAAGATAATAGTTCCAAAGGCAGCTTCAGACATTTAGGAACACCTTCTCTATTGTCTTACTGTTAATTCACAGCCGTATACCACCATCTTTGTTAATCTCATTCATTCATAAAAGTGATGGTTGTGCTGATTCACCCTATGAATACCTGTGATGTTAGAGGAAAGGGTGGCTATGGACTTAGAAACTCTGAACTTATCTCCACATACATGATATATAGAGATAGATAGTAACTGTTTATGAATTTATATCTAAAATTAAAAACAACGTATCTTTCTTTTCATTACACCTTGGTGTCTTTATTAACTATGGTAAATCCGTAGTTAGGTTGTATGATAGCAAACTGGTTACCTCTGCATGTAGGAGGTCCTGGAAATTCAGGCTGTGTATTTTCCAAAATTCCTTCCTGGGGGCATTGATGGTCCCTGGAGCACATGTGTGCCCTGTCAGGTTGAAGTTTGAAAGGGAGGTAGTATAACAGGTCTGGATAAAATCTCTCCGTTAAAGCCTCCAATATTCTTCTCCTGTGTCCTGCAGTTGTGAGCTCATGCTTCCTGTTGGGGTGGATGGAAAACAGGTAAGTGATAGTGACTCTGAACTGGGACCAGCTCTTGGAACACAATTCCCAGGTTCAGGGTTCTGGAATGTGGACATAGTGTTTAGGGAGTTAGTGAGGTGATAGTCAAGAGTAGTGAAGTTTTGCCTCTTGAATTTGAATGATCTTGAGTCAAATGTCTACACCTGCATAAAGTTGTACGTTAGATTTTTTGAAGACTTGACTTTTTTTTTCTTAAAAACCAATGACAAGTGTAGAAATCTTGGAAAAAATAAGGTGTGAAGTAAATTCTTGCAAATAACTAACATTTTTACCACTCAGAAATCACCTATGAAAGGTTGCTATTTTGTCTTCTAGCTCTTTATAATACCTCATATTTTAAAAAATGATGCTGTTGTTTACATTGGGTTGGAAGCATTTTAATATTATGCATACAAATATAGGCCAGAGGTGTGTGTGTGTGTGTGGAGGGGGATGAGAGGATTCACCAGACACAGAGTGAGGAACAGAACAGGCAGATCTACTGAAATACACTGCTGAGGTAGCAGTGGGCAAGGTAGGAGAGGTCTGCTGTGCCATGTGGGTCAGCTCCCTGGCCAGGGATCAAACTTGTGCTGCAGTGGCTACAGATGCTTTATAATGTGGTGCTTAACCCTTTGTGCCACAAGGGATGCCCCTGCATTCTGGTTTTTAATGCTTTCTTATTTCTTAGTATTTGATATGTAGGTTGTTGCCATATTTTTACTGTTGTAAATGTCTGTGCTATAAATATCCTTGTAATACTTACTGATGAATGACTCTGATTAGTTGCTCGGGACAAATTTCTGGAGATAGAATTGTCAAAGGTCTTTGGTACAGATGTCAGTTGCCCTCTAGAGCTTACATCAATTTCTGCCACCAGTAATAAGGAATAGCTATTGCACCAAACTCTTCTGAGAGTTTGTTTCTGAGGGTTTCATAGTAAGCTTTGCTGATCAATAAAGAGAATCCTGTGTCTGGCTGGCTGGGTCTTTGAGCTGCAAAAGGTAAAGAGAGCTTGTAATCCATTGTTTGAACTTCAGTTTTCCTTCTTCCCTGGTTGGGAAGGAGCAGACTTCTCCCTGGTGTCCTCATTTCTCTGATGAGCTTGTTGAATGCTGCGGGCAGAGAGGTGCTCCCATTGCAAATGGTGATAAATATGCCCATGTCAATCTGGCAGTAAAATTGAAAGGGTTTACTTGATCTATGGCAATAGGTAGCTTATGTTTTAAAAATTAAATTATTTGTAGTCTTGTCTTACTTAGTATCACTCTGATAAATGCACTGGGTAAGATACTTGGAGTAACTTTCTTAGGTGGGAGCTTGCTTATTGCTGACTTTGGACAAGAAGAAAGGAAGGATTGGAGGGTTTGGACAACTCCAGTAAGGAAATGGTGACTCTGTCCCCCTACCCACCACTCTTCCCTGCACCCTGGCCATTAATCAAACACCTACTACACTTTCAAAGCTTTGAGGACACACACAATTCTGTGTAAGGAACTGTAGGTGAAACTGGGCCTTCTTACTTGCTCTTCAGTTGGGAAAGCAGGCAGTATAATGGAAAGAACCAAGGCTTTGGGTTTACACCACCCTGGTTTGAAATGCTGGTTCTGTCAGTCACTGGCCATTTAATTGTCCTTTGTCTAATTACAGAAATGTAAAGCAGTGGGCCTCCCTGGTGGCACAAGGGGTTGAGCACTGCACTATGGGACTTCTGTAGCCACTGCAGTGCGAGTTTGATCCCAGCCAGGGAGGGGACCCACATGGCTCAGCAGACCTCTCCTGCCTTGCCCACTGCTCCCCTTAGCAGTGTATTTCAGTTCATTTGCCTGTTCTACTCCTCACTCTGTCTCTGGTGAATCCTCTCAAGCCCCACGCCTCAGGCCTGTGTTTAAAGTGCCTTACAAATGACCTGACATATAGTAGGTCTTCAATCAGCATAACTGTGGTTAGAGCTTAAATAGGGTTCTATCGAGGCTAAAAGTTCAGGCTTGATATTCCATAGGGGCCATTTCACTGGACTCATAATACAGGGCCTCCTCATAAATAGGATTTCCTCTTCAGTACCTAATTTATACATGTTTGGACACCTTAGTATCCTAATCAGTATGCTAAATTTCTCCTATTTCTCTGGACAGATTTTTTTTTAAAAGATTGATTTTATTATGCACATAAGAGTGGGGCAGGCATGAGAATATTCACCAGAGACAGAGTAGGGAGCAGAGTGGATCTACTGAAATACACTGCTGAGGGGAGCAGTGGATGAGACAGGAGAGGTCTGCTGCACCATGTGGTCGGCTCCCTAGTGGGGGATTCAACTCATACTCAGTAGCTGCTGATGGCACAGGTATTTAAGTCAACACTATGAAGCTATCAGGGAAGCCCTGGACAGAGATTTTTAAGAATCAGTGAGAATTGTCTTGGGATCTGACCATAAATGAGTAGAACTGCTAACTGATCCTTGTTGGGCATAGGCAGTAAGAAAGAAATCTGGGTTATGATATTTTAGAGTATTTGTTAATGCAGTGTCACCTAACCTAAGGTGTATAAACAACTTAGTTTTCTCTTTTAGGCTAAACCCACTCATCTCATGCTTTTCATCCCTGCCAATTATGAGCATACCTTTACTTGGGAATGGAGGAGGGAAAAAATTCCCCACCCAGATTCTCAGGATACCAGCTCAAAGGGCATGTTCTATTGGCATAGGGTTGTCTTCAAATGGTTTATTATTTGCAGTCATAGGCTTTGTTTATATTTTCAAAACCCAAGTGTAGTGATCTTACTTGGGAAGCATGCTGATACTGGGGTGATGGTAGAAATGGAGCTAACTTCACTAAACCTTGAGAGGAAGAGATGATGGTAGAAAAGATAAACTTTTGAAAGTAAACTGTAGTGAACTTTAAAAATAATTTTGGGGTACTGATAAGTGCTGGATGAGTTCAGGGAAGCATCAGTCTATGTATGTTGGAACCAGAGTTCTCTTTCAGTTGGTCACTGCTCTGAAAAGCATCTATTTTGGTTTGCTTCAAAATACTAGAGTCTCCACTACCAACAGAACGTACTATCAAAAGGTGAAGTGGAAAATTACTTGGCAGGTAATACTTAATATTTAATAGCCAAGACTTACATTTCCTTTACTTGCAACACATTTCTGGAATGACCTCTAAAACAGACTGTAGAATCCCAAAACAACATGGAGGCAGGGAGGGAGGGAAAGAAGAAGGGTCACTATAAGAGCAAGTATCAGAACACTGTAAACAAGATTATATGTACTCCTCCTCCCCATATCCTGATTTCCACCCTTTGGCCAGAAGAAATGGGGACATGAGCCACACAGTGGGTTGAGACTGGGTTAGTGGGTTAGTGGAGAGTGTTGTCTAAAAGGCTGTAAGAAAAGAAAAAAAAACCAAAAAAACAAAAAAAAAACACCTTCAGGCAACCAGCCCCAAATAAACTTTTCTTGTGAGAAAAAATAAATAAATAAATAAATAAATAATAAGATCCTAGATCATTATAAAAAAAAAATAAAAGGCTGTAAGGTTTTCCTGCAGGTTCAGTTTTCTCATAGTAGCAGTTTGATTTGAAAAAGCATCTATAAACATTATCTCCGTATTTCCTATAGTGTTTGCATCTCAGATATGAACTTCCTAGACTTTTAAATAATCCCCTTTCTTTCCCATCTCATTTTACTCCCCTAGAATCTTGGGTTTAATTTTCCATTCTTTTGTAAAGCTTCTCTCCCTGAGCTGTTTGGAACTCAGATCCACTGCTTCACCAAACTCCTTCCCCCCACCCCCCACCGTCCCTGCTCTCTGCCCTGATATCATTGTGCATGAGAGGAGGCTACCCCACACTGTTGGGTGGCTCTTGGCAACAGTGGTGACTTGATGAAAGGATGGGAGAGACTGGTATGCTTAACCCTTTCTGACTTTGTCTTTTCTACTTGTTGACCCAACCATGAAGTTCTGTCAGTGATGGGGGTCATAGCTATACTGACACTTAGCAGGTGAGATGAGGGATGCTAGATGCCTTGCAGGGTATAGGACAGCCTTGAACAAAGAGAATCCTTCCTCCCTCCATGCTCATTCATTCTGATATGGAAGACCTTTGGAGTCCTGTTGGAGGTAGCTTGCGGATTGGTTCTCTTGATGAGCTGCAGGACAAAGCAGCCTTGCAAAGGAATCCTGAGAGACACCCCTCTGCAGAGGAGCAGGGACAAGGGAGCAAACAATTGACACTAATCATCATGTTAATTTCCTTATTAATAAATTACTAACACTTTGAAACCCTTACTCTTTGTCAGGTAATACGTAATTTTGACAGTGAAACTATTAGTATCCATATTTTACAAATGGATGCTAAAAGAAAAAGTAACTGAGACCCCAACAGGAGAGGACATTTGCCCCAGAACCACTCTGACTATGAAGTGGAAAGGCTGGGATTAAGTTGTGTGGTGGTCTGACTTCAGCTGTATGATAACTCTAAACTGCTTCTCAAGGTATACATGGTTGACTTGTACAAGAACATAAGCTGCCATTTCTAAATCTGCATATCCTTGTGGGGAAAAGTAGTTGTCTTTTTTTCTTCCCAAATTACCAGTAGCCTAAAGAGGTTGCCATCACAGAGTCAGAGTGATGCAGCTGCATGTTAGAGATCCTAGAGGACTTTGCTGAATTTTCTCCTTGCTTCTGCTTCTCCAACGCATTCTTGATTTGGAAAGTTTGGGTTGGCAGGATGGTGTGCATCCTGGACTAGAATGGAGGTGGGTAGTTCAGAGAATACATCCTTTTAAAAAATCCTGTGGATTGTGAAGTGCAGCTTAGGTAAAAGTCACTGTCATGGGGAGAAGGAGCTCAGCTACTGCTGTGACTTTGCAGTCTGAGCCTTGAGGTGGGGGAAACCCTGAAACAGCTCACCATGTGCATGAGTTTTGGGTCTGGAGGGAGAAGAGAAGGGGAGTGGTGGTGGTGTGTGTGTCCCCGCCCTGCCTCATCCCTACTTGCACATGTACTCTCTTGCACGCACACACCCTCTATCTGAAAAGCCTCTTTCCTCTTGTCTCCTAAGAGACTGCAGTGTTGGTGATTTCAGCTGTTCTCTGTTCCTTTATGATGAAAGGGGAGTGATTATGCTTTTTGCTGGGTGTCTGTTTAATTGCAGGGATGTAATAACTACAAATTCTCCCTGGCCGAGACTTTTCTAATAAAAGGTCTCTTCTATCCCAGCTGCTTTCTCTTCCCCTCGTACCCTCACCCACGTCTTTCCCATAGCACAAGGTCATTTAGAGGGAGACAAACATATGTTCAGATTTCAGTTTAGAGTTTATAAAAAAAAAAAGACACCTTCTCCTTCATACCCATCATTATGGAGATCAGCTATGTGCCCCCCACCTTTGCACCACCTCCCCTAAGCTCCTCTGAGTTTATACAGAGCCCAATTTTTCAGTCTCCTGGGTGTCTGCTTTTTCTCTGATTCTGAAGAAATAAGAGAAGGGTAGAACAGGGAAGACCAACAAAAGAGGGTTTTTTTTTTCCCCCAAATATCTCCAAACCACTCTTGAGATAAAGCAAGGCTTATTAAAAACAATTGGTGGGGGGAGCACAAGAGAGGGGGTGTTAACCCCTACACAGCCCGATTTTCGGCAGCTGGAGAAGTGTTTTAAGAAAATGCACCATTGTTAAAACTTTTTTTTTCTTTGATGGATTTATTTATAAGGTACAGAAATATTTTCCCCATAATTGGGTAACTCTTAATAGTAGCAATTGCATATTTATCAGTGTGAGGGGCTGTTATTAATGTAACTGTCAGGCCCAAACACATTTCTGCATTAAATCCATTTAGTATGTGCATTATTCGGGCTCGAATGTCACTGGGACATCAAAGCCCCGTAGGCATGGAGAGCTCAGTGCCCTGCTGTGGCTGCCGAACAGGCCCTTGATCAATAAATGTAACATGTTAATGCAGAGCAAATAGAATAAAAGATTTCTTTGACAAGACATGAAAAATCACCTTGTGGCAGCTGGCATGTGATGCCGTTTCTGGGGAGACACTAGCAAAGTTGATCTGACAAGTAAAGAGGAGAGATGATGGTTGTAAGGTGCTTTTGTTTCAAACTTCTTTCTTGACCTGTCAGGTTTTGAAGGCGCCTCAATGGCTCTTTTTTGTCATGTGAAAATTGTAGTCTTAGGTAGTTATGAAGCAGTTATCTCTTCTCAAATTGTGAATGCTGCTGTTTAATTGATTCACTTAGCATTTGAAACTGTCACGCATTAATAATTGCGAAATCCTGTAGATAGTGCGCTAGTGTGTCATGCTTAAATGTGTAGTTATCAGAAAATTAATATCCTTAATGAACCGGTGCTTTCAAACTAACATTGCATGAAATCTCTTTTGCCCTTTCATTTGCTGAAGCCACATCCGCCAGTTTGCTGAGAATCACCTCTCGACAGTTTGCTTTCTTGATGCCCGACAAATGCCAGCTTTGCTGTGGGTACATCGCGTGCTCAATGACAATAAATATAGTAATTATACTGGAGTTAGTAATTAACATAATTGTAGTCAATTACGACAAATACAGTGCAGAGCTAAATAAATGAGAGGGGAGAAATTAGCAAGCTAATTGATTTATCTTTACTTGGCTTTCTATTACAACTGGCAGGGCTGTTTTTCTTGAGGTGGGGGGGATGTAGAGGGAGGGAAAAATATCCCCACAAGGATTGTTTACAAATAACTGATTTTGTTTTGAAGTTGCTTTGTCTTTTGAATTATTATGCGTTGCCCCCCTCCATTGCACCACCCCTCTTGCTTACCAGGAGAAAAAAGGAAGGAGAAAGAGAATTTAAATGCCAAGGGGGCATTCTGTTCATTTAGCTGCATCAAACCAAATGCTGCAGCTGAGGAGAGACAGGATTGAGCTTTAATTTAGGCTTGAGGAGTTAGTTTCTTCTTCTCAGTTGTAGAACAAAGTTTTATTTTGGGGACTGTGTAGTATGTCTTGTAAGTCTCCATCAGCAAGGTGGTGCTTTGCTGGGTAGTACTTAGGGGGTTTATATCTGTGTGAATTTGCTTAGCTCTGTGTCACTGTCTTGGTGTAAGAAGTGGGCATGTTTTACTGGGTTTGGCCAGCCTGCTCTTGTTCTCCCCTGGGAACCCACAGATGAGGCAGAGGAGAGGAGTTGCTGCTGTAGGTGGAGGGGGCAGGGCTTGATGACTTGGCTCTGCCCACTTTCTCTTCGCCCTTTCCTGGCTGCTCCAGTAGTGGGGTACTGGGCTGTCACATTCCTGGTGCTGCCTGAAAAGTTTTTGTGGGGGTTTCAGTGCCTGTTTGTTTGGAGCTGGTTTATTCTCGGCTGTCTGGAGCCCTGTAATGGTGTTTCTGAGCATCTCTGTTCTTTGTTTACCCCTTTCAGCATGACTGCTGTTCACACCACTCCAAGGCCCTGTGCATGTTTTGAGGCATGGGGTTACAGCACATTTCTGTTTATACTCACAACTTTCAGGAACAGGGATTTTCTCCCCTTTGCCTGTTAACCCAGCACAGAGGCCAGTGGCTCGAGCCTTACTATGGATGAAACACTTAAAATCTTAACGTGATCTCACCCAAGGTTAAAATTCAGTGATTTGAGAAAAAATGGGTAGTATCAATTCTTAACCTTATTAATACCCCAGGTTATTCCCCTGAAAATGCAGCTGTTTGGCTAACTAGAACTTTGTTTCATACACTTGTAATAACCTCTTCTTCCTGAAAATCTCAACGGGTAACTTCTAGTCTTGCACAAAGGGAGGTTAGAAGCAGTTTTACCTGGTACAGACAGTCACACGTGACCTCATGTGGAATTTAGTCTTTCAGTTGCATTAAATGCTGCCAATATTTTAGCACACCAGGATATGCTTGGACACTGCCTTAGTGTGTGCATTTCATTTGGAAATCAATTTTTGATATAAAATATTTATATATAGGGAATCATTTAAATTATTTAAAGTTTGCTGCAGAATGACCTTTTTGATGAAGTTTCAAATTATTTGAGTAAATGCGTGGGCCTTGTCAGGGGAAAAAACTCTCAGAGGGAGAAGGGAAATGATCCCTGGAACTTCAGCCTCTAAATACTTTGATGTGGGTCAGAGAGGAATCTGATGATTGATATTTGTAGCTTTGTTTACTAAAGACAGAGACATCGAGATAGTGTCTACCTCCAGAGGGGGCATTCTGACAGAGGTGGGTGTGTGGGGGTGAGGAGAGAGCCGGGAGAGGAAGGGAGAGAGAATGTGAGTGAATGACTGTGTATGAAGACAGACTGCCTGTAGACCGTGGTCAAAACATGTTTGTTGTAGCTTTGGTGTAGCTGCTGGTTTGTACATTCTTTGCTCCTGAATGGCATTCAGATAGAGTTCAGCTCTGAGGGGAGGAAGAACATAGAATGATGGCAAAGGACACCTCTTTTGATTTTTATCATTTTAAAATTAAAATGCCCTAATTGGAGCTACCTTTATTTTGTCCCCATACTGCTAAAGAAATAACTGCATAGGGGATAATTTCCATGTATTCTTTTCAAATAAAATGCACCATTTTTTCCCCAAGACTCTTTTCTTTCAATGAGACATACACCCCTCTAGATATTTAAATACGTGAGTTTTGAAGAGCTTTGTTCCTCAGAAATTCCAAAGTTTTTTTTTTTTTTTCTTTTCACATTTGTTTGGCACCAGTTCTGTTTATTGAACCTACTAAAATGAGTTTGTGGGGTTGAGGGAAGAGAAGGTGAGAGGGGATAGAGTTAAGAGCTTTTGTTGTCTACCTTTAAGAAGCTGGATGAATGGGTAGATGAATTTGTCTACTTGCCTGTCAGTCTTTGGAGGGGTACACTGGAACTGCCTAGTGGGATGTTAGTTTTATTTTAGGGCCTTGCTCTTCAAAATGCAGCCCTGGTGTCGAGTGCATTAATGCAGTAGTTTGATCCGTGGGATTCTGACCTGAGAGCTGTGGGTGATCACCAATTGATGGTGGAGCCTGGGTGGGCAGATGGTCTTCATTTGTGTTTACAGTGGATTTGGGGGGTGGGGAGTTCTGTTGTGGTTGGTGCTTGTTGAACTAACACCACAGAGAGCTCGCCATCCTTCTAGTTATAATTAGATAAAGCAAACCAATACCTTGACTTCTGTTCTTGGAGGCTGGACTTTGGTAAGAAAAATCAGCCATTTTTCATAATAGAAGAAAGGAAGCTTGCCATGACTTCTGAAGGTCATTTTGCCTAATGTGCTGCCTTCGAGGTGGACTCTCTGTTCTAGCCCATGACATGGGCCTGGAAGAATGACCATTGTAGGGATAAATTTATTTATTTATTTATTATTAATTATATTTGACATCATTTGTAGTCCCCAGGGAGTACCCACCACCATTTCACCGGTGCACCATCACCTCAGTCCTTTGTGCACCCTCTGCCCT
>JAGFMF010012072.1:895262-910624 GCA_019455555.1 Galemys pyrenaicus | reverse complement strand
TTTGCATTTCCCTGATTATGAGGGATGTTGAGCATTTTCTCATGTGCCTGTTGGCCATGTGTATGTCCTCTTTGGAGAAATGTCTTTTAAGTTCTTCTGCTGTAGGGATAAATTTAACCGTATACCTAAAGTTTTTCTTTTTAACTTCAATTTATTAATTTATTTTTAATTTTTAGAAATGAAATATCATTGTTTTATATCCTTGTTAACTTTCTGACAGTATAAGATTTCTCCCATCAGATGTGGTCACTGTAGCTCTCCCGCCCAAAGCACCATAGTCCTCCACCACAGTCCATTATTCTCTACCTTTCCCTCTCTCTACATGTTTTTAGCCCTCTCCCTCCTTAGGTCATCTTTCAAGGGTTGGTCTTGATGTCTGTCTTTGACCCTTTGTTTGGTTTTTCTATATGTCACATATATGTGGCACCACCTGGAATTTATCTTTCTCCTATTGGCTTATTTCACTTAGCATAATCCCTTCTAGCTTTAGCCACATTGTTACACATGGCACAACTTATATATTTTTAATGGCTGAGTAGTATTCTATCATGCATATATACCACATCTTCTTGATATGCTCATCTGTTTTTGGGCACTTGGATTGTTGGCATATATTAAGGTTTTTTTTCTTCTTCCTCTACAACTGGTGGGTGGAAGTCAGTCTTAGGATGACCTGTGTATGGGAGGATGCCAGCAGGATTATAGTGGTCATTCTAGCAGATAAAGATGAGCCTCTGGGCTAGGTAGTCCTCAGTGTTTTTTAATAGCTCATATAACCACTGACATCAATTAATCATCCAACTATGTGAAGAATAACATGGGTCCTCCAAAGCTGCTTGGATTTCTTCTCAGGGGGCAAGAATTTGGATCATTGTTCTTCGCAGGGCCCCTCCTGTTCATTATAAATACATGTACATAGTAAATATTCAGGGCATACTAGACTTCTCAGTAACTGGAACAGAGATATGTTGTTTCTTCTTGAAAAAGTGCACATGCTCAATGTGGGGGTAAGGCTAATACAGATGAGTATACTATCTGGGGTTATTGTCACAATCTACTTGTGGGCTTGGAGGACTTTGTAGTTCTCTCCTATTGGGGAGCACATTACTCTGCCCATTGTCTGGAAGCTTGTTTTTGAGTTAGTGAGCAGCTTTGGGGAGCCAGATGGAGAGGATCCAGCCCAGCTAAGCCAGGGAGAACAGGTGAGTGACCGAGTGAGCCTTGAGATGGTTTCGGGGTAGGTTTCCCCAAACACTCACAGAGCAACACAGTTCAATTAAGTGTCATGGTTGTACTATTGAATCTTATGCCTTGCAGGGAGAACTTCTTCAAAGGAAACTATGAAAAGATTGGGACTTATCCTACATCCTGAAAGAGAACAGCATTGCTTGTACTGTATTAGTTTTTTGGCATGGTAAATTGCTTGCACAATGTCAAGGCTTTGGGACTAGGCTTGTCCTGAGTGGAAATGGTTTGTGGAGTCTTGGGGGAGCGATATTAGAGTGCAAGGTAAGCTCATTCCCATTTATGCAGGCATAGACTCCAGACTCTGCCGAGTTGGTGGTTTTGGGACCTAGAAACTGACTGGGGAGGGAGGCTGGACAGGCTGGATGCTTTGGGGGAGGTCCATCAAGTGAGGACTTGGGAGAGGTATGGGTTCTTGCCCTCAAACCTTCATCAGTGAGTGACAGGCCTGTGGGGGAGACAAGCCACCCCTAGCTGGTCGAGGGCAGGCTGTTTCTAGGCTGAGGAGGGCCTGAGTGTTGGCCCTGACACACATACGTGGCAATTATGCTGTTAGGAGGGTCACGGCTAATGCAGTTCTTCCATGACTCCTGCCAGAGCATGCTGTGCCTTTCAGCACCCAGAGGAGCCTGTAGGCTGACCCTGGGCTTTTTCAGAAGGGGAGGTACCAAAACTTGAAATTGCTCCTTTCAGAAATTGCATTTATTATTGTTCTTTCATGCCACAGTGTTGCTGCAAAGCTGGCAATTAGGGGTGCTTCTCTTCCCCTGGGGAGAATGGGGCCACTGCAGTAACTCTGCCTTTCACTGGAAAGTTAGCTCTCTTAGGATGAGGCCGTAGCTTCTCTTTCAAGAGTCCTCAGGGCAGGGTTATGTGTTTGGTAGGTGCCCTGTTACTGAAAGTTGCTGTCTGGGAATTTCTCATGCTCTGAGAAGAAATTTTTAAAATATAGGAGTTGAAAAGAGGTAGCAGTAATGGTAACCACCCTTCACCCATAATGTCCCCTGATTAATTTCTTAAGTCTTTAGGGGCAGACTAGATGTCCCTTGCAGTTGAAAGACAGGATAGGACAGTGTGGGTGACTTCCCCAGGGGCATGCTGTGGAGTCAGCGAGCAGCCAGATATAAATATGGCCTTGTCCAACCACAAAGCCTACACACTGCGCAACACACAACCATGTTGTGTTCCGTTATGCATCTCCCTTGATGCTCATCTGTTGTCCTCCAGCTCTTTATCTGCAAACGATTAGTAGGTTGGTCGTTACATGGTACAGAACAGGAAGGTTCTTACTGGTGAACAATAAGCTCCTATTCCACTATTCATGTGGATATATTTAAATCTGCAGTGTTAAGCAACAGGTGACCATTTGCTGGCTGTTTTTCATTGATAATGTCTAATTTGAAAAAAAGCATCAAGAATTTAAAGAATTTCATGGAAGAAACAAGTTTCTCCATGACATGAAAATTTTAATGTACAGTGTTAGGTATTATATAACTAGAAAACCCTTTCCTAACCCTCCACCCCTCAACTGTGCTCCAGGAAGGAAAAGCCAGTGGATCAAACTCAGATTCCCCATTATCTTTATTTATGGGTTGCTCTAGCTCCCCCTAGTAGTTTTGTCTTTTATTAACTAGTCTAATTAAATCTTTACTGTATTTAATGCAGTATTGTGCTTCAGTTGCTAGTGTACTTTGATATTTGTAGTTGGGTTTTTTTTTTAATGGCAAATGAACCTCCAAATTTTATTTTTTCTAAAGATACACCCATCTATGCACACAGGAACTGGAATACAAGCCAGAAGCGTGGGGGGTGAGAGGATTTACCAGAGTCAGAGGGGGAACAGAACAGGTAGACCCAATGAAGTACACTGCTGAGGGGAACAGTGGACAAGGCAGGAGAGGTCTTCTGTGCCATGTATGGGGGGGGTAGGGGGCATTTACTCAGTCTGTGGTGGCTGCAGATACTTCACAGTGTGGTGCTTAACCCCTTGCATCATCGAAGGCCCCTGTATTTGAGTGTTTTGTTTTGCTTTTAGACTATAGTTGCTATTTTGTGTAATAATTAGTCTCTTTTACCCTTTCTTGGCATTTTATAACTGTATGTTTTTGGTTTTTTTTTTTTTTTTTTTTTTTGTGTGGNGTTTTTTTTTTTTTTTTTTTTTTGGTGAGGCCACAGAATTTTTCCCTTTAATCTATATGCAATTTTTTATGTGATGGATTACTGTACAAAAAATTACCTTGCTGTTTAAATGCACAAAACTGTATTTTTCTATAGATTTTGTGGCATTTGTCTCTCTAGTGTGATATATAAAGTTGTAATTAAGACAATTTTCTGTTACTTTAATAGAAAATAATTCCAAAACTGGGTTCAGGTTGTATATGAAGTGTTATATCCTAATTTTTCTCTTAATATCATAAGTTGTGATTCAGTATTCTTGGGTAATATGGTTTCCAGTGATTACATAATATTTTTTCACAAACATACTATAGTAAAAGGCATTTCCTTCCTCATTGACATATTTATGTATTGTTTCCCCACTTAGTTGTTAATAAGAGATGTTGTGATGAACATTTTTGCCTATAAATCTTTGTTTCACTGTTCGCTTCCTTAAGATAACTTCTCAGAAGGTGAATTGACTGCTTGAAAGGTCTTGAAAGCAAATTGCCTTCCTCAGAACCCCCTATCTGACCCTTGGCCTGTCTATCCCAGAGAGTCTGGAGGTGAGGGGAGAACTAGTTCTCCCCTTCCCTGGAGGGGAGGGGTCAGTTGGGGACTCTCACGGGAAAATCATTTTGAGCAGCTTGACTGAAGCCTGTCTGTGCTTCCTCTCCACAGGCTGGATGCTGGTGCATGCTTACCCAGCTCCAAATACTGGGGGACTTACAGATAGACAGGCCAGTGGGCAGGGAAAGCTCTTTCTCCCTGAGGCCTGACTCACCTTGGAGTCCAGGCCAGCCACTGATGGCACAGAGAGATCCTTAGTCTTCTCAGGGCAGGCCTTTCTTAGCCCAAGGGGTTGTTGAGCAGGGTCCAAGTTATGGCCAGACTGGTAAAGGAAGCCAGCAGAGGAACCCAAATAATTTTGAGCTTTTCCTGTGCAGATCCAACCTTTTAAGCATACCTACATTTACCTGCAACAGTAATCGTTTTGCATTTTAATGACAAATCAAGTACGCTAACTTGCATTTGAAACGAAAGTGCCTTAAATGTCTCTGGCTGTCAGAATGAGATGTTAGGAGCTTGATGAAAAGCGAACAAAGAAGACAAAGTATGAAGCCTGGATACAGTGCAAAATGAAATAAAACCTTGTATGGCCTGTCAGGGGTGTCAGTTGATATTCATATCTAAAGCACATTATAGCATTACTTTGCAGCTCATAGCTTACTCATCTGTCTTTTTTAATTCATCACATTCGAGCCCACATCTTTTAAGTCTCGTGTGTCAACAATGGAAGAAATCTGTTAATTGACAAATGAGTGTCACAAATGTGAATTGGTGCCTTTACATCAGCGGCAGGTGTAGTCTCTTTTGTTTTTTGTTGGATCTATTATTGGCATAAGCCAGTGTAAGACATCTGTCTTTGTCGGAATGAGAAATGACAGGCCTTCTTGGCTGTCATTGTCTTAGTGCGTGCTCATTCTGTGAGATACTGTATAAAGATAAAATGTCAGTTAAAAGAATATGAAAAACTATCTGGAGGAAGTCCTTAAATTACTCAGAGAGGGGATCCGGGAATTGGGGCTGGAATTGAAATCCGAGTGTTTCAGTTTGTATCTATCACACCTATTTAAAAATATTTCCTGAGTAACAGGATGAGGTTATCAAGCATTTAGGAAAATGTTATGTTGTGCTGGTATAATTAGCTTTATAAGGTGGAGAGAAAAATCTACCTTTGCAAGATATGAATTTATTTATTATAAGGTCATTTCTCAAACAAGCACGGAATTGTCTCAATAAAAACACTCCAGGTAGGATTCTGGATGTTGATTTGCATGTGTTTTGAAATATTGAAATTGTTCTCCTCCAATTTCTTTTTTGGTTATAATCCTATCTGAGACTGATGAGAAGCATAATGAAATAAAAAGCAGCAGTTGTGGAGTGATGAGGCAATTAGTGGGGAGAAAACGGTTAGTTTTGCTGAGCTCCTGGTGGGCTTAGAGATGCAGGCGAGTCTGGACACCTGAGGCTCTGTTAACTCAAGTTATTGCTGGTAAGAGAGAAGGGAGAGTCTCATGAAGAGGAGGTGGAAGGTCTGATGGCAGAAGAATGCTCAGACTGGAGAACAGTGTTTAGGACTGAGAAGAGGGGCATGCTCTCAGCTGGGCATTTGCTTGTTGGTTGTAGGATGGGTGTACTTTGAGGTCTGCTTCCCTAACTTGAATGGGTATACAGCACCCACACACCTCTGGGAGACTTGTGTACACTTGGGTACAAAGTGTCTGGCTTAGTAGATCTGGGTGTGAGCCCCCAGCCTCTGCATTTCTATTAACTGCCCAAGTGATGCTAGTCTGTTGCTTTGCTGAGCCAACTTGAGCACCGGGGAGTTGAGGTCATCTTCCACCGGCCGTCTAATGGGCTTCTGTAGATGGTGTGGGTTTATGAGAAGAGGGAAGTCTTCGGGTGCTGTGGATTAGACCATCTGGATGATTTTTACACCAAGAAGTTATTTTTACTGTAGAAATGTTCTTAGCCCTTTCAGAGGTGGCCTGGGCTCAGAGATTTTTCATCTGCTCTGTGTGACCAGGGGGCAGGTCTCTATCCTAGTCCAAAGTACCCTGCCTTCTCTGAAGGGGTCAGTTCTGTGTGTGTGTATACATGTCCATGCACACATATACTCATTGTGTCGCTGAGGAGGGACACACACTGAACTTTGTGGATGTGTGTTGTCAGAACATGTGTTGGTGCATGCTCAGTGGTATATTTGGGGGTAGGCGTGCAGCCCACCTGAGTGTACACTATCTGTGAGTGTGATATATAAACACACTTGTGAGCTGCTGTATGTTCAGGGACAGGAGTTAACCGGGTTGAGGAGGAGGGTGTGTGTATGGAAAGAGATTGCTAGGTGTTTAGCACTAGGACTCCTTAGCTGATACTCATTCAAATAATCAGATCGATGGTGTGTGCGTGCGCACGCATGCGTGTGGTGACCTACAGGAGGAACTGCTGCTGGGGAAAAACCACAGTCCCTTGGTGTCATTAGTCTTTGGTAAATATATTTGCCTCCAAGCTTCCTCGTGGCCCACAGTCGTGGAAGCTGAGTGCAGTGTTTATTTTCGAATGGAATAGACCCCTGGCAAAGTTAGACAATACTATTGGGACCTGGGGAAGTCCTCAAATTATCACTGGAGGATGGAAGGGCACAATATGTAGAGTCTCAAGGCCAGACCGGCCTTCTTTTCCCTTTGATTTCAATTGGAATCATGACTCAGAACACAAAGCCACCTTTCTTCATGTAAACTAACAGTGAACTGAGGAGTAATTGGGAGGATAAAAGGAGAGTTTCCCAAAGTAACTTAGGAAAGTCGACAGTTCTTTTTTCTGTCCTCCTAAGCCCCTTCTTCCTTTCAGAGTCTGTGTCTTGCAGACCTTTTCCTGGTTGACCCTTAAAGTGTTCTGCTCTGGAGGAAATTTTAATTTTGCTTTTATAACAAAGGCTTTTAAAATCAGACTTTGTTTTTGAAATAAGGCTTACTTGAAGGAACTGAGGCAAGCGGAGAGAAAGAAAGGGAAAGAGCCTGTCTGAAAAAGGGGCATAATTAACTCTATGAAGACTTTTAACTATAAACTAGAGTGTTTCCCTCAACTTGAGAGAGGCCCACTTTGCTTTCTGGGGAGGTGGTTTAGGAAAAAGGAAGTCATCCTGACTATAGAGAGAACACGTGTGTTCTTGCACATGTCTCCCATTCCCTTGCTAAAACCAGGCAAGGCATGAACATCTTTCTTGTGTTTATCCACACACACGTCTGTGTGCAGACACAGTCCAGATCCACACAGATATCCTTCTGTACTCATACTATGGGGCTAGGTACGCAGGAAGACCATTTTACGTGCCTGTTCTTGGTTTTCCATTGCCAGCTGTCACGGAGAATCTGAAACAGACAAAAATTTATTGGGTAGTATTTAGAAACATGTCGGTGGTAACGACTGCAGCTCTGATTTCAATTAACACCCACTAAATTTAGGCTAATGCAGTGCATTTGTAGACCTGTTGAATGTGCTTGGTATCACGTTGCAAAAATCTAAAGTGGACATGGTTAAAAAGCATTTTATGTTGACCACTGCTTTCATGTCTTCCCTTTTCTCCATCAGTCCGGCACCTGGTGGTAAGCTTCACTGTGAACTGTAGGGACCTAAAATTCCTTAAGTTTGGATTTTTATAAAATGACCTTTCGATTGCAGAGAGCACAGTTAAAGTTTTAGCGTCCAATCTTGCTTAATGAAATACTACTTTGGAGTTCATAATTCATCATTCTTCACACCCTGCTCACCTCCTTTTCTGGCTCTCTGGGTGAAAACAGCTGGGGAAGTGCTGCATTTTATGATTAAGGCACTAAAAGATTAGCCCTAGGCACTGCCCATCTATGGGGCTACAGAATTCAGGCTGCTGACAGCAGATCTGTTTTGAATCGGAGTCAGATTAAAGTGAGTGAAAATCATTTGGGGGCTGAGGGCTCGAAAGGTCACACGTGTAATGAATTGTGGGTGCTTGCCTGGCTTCCCCGGCAAGAACCGTAAGCAATTATTAAATGCCATTGTGCATTGGGAAGGGTTGGTTGGTGGTGACTTTGAAACTTTCCAGAAGGGAGGCTGAGAGATTGCAAAAGGTAGTAATAAGGCGTTGGACAGTGGAGGATTTGGAGGACTATTGCCTTGGGTATATGGCTTTATTTGGGGAGTGATTTTTTACTCCACTTCCATCTCCCACTTGCTCTGAGTATGTAGTGGTGGCACCAGTAGTTCCAGAGGGCTGGGGTCTCACTTGGGCCTCTGAGGAAAGCCCTGATCATACCTCTGACTGGGTAAATTCTTTCACTAGCTCTCTGTTTCTTCCAGGTGTTATAAAGCCACTGGCTTTGCCTCAACCCTTGACTTTTCTGCAGTTATTAACATGTATGTGTCCACTGTCTCTTTTTAGTCCATTGAAGCTCCCTGTGACTACCTTAACCAGGTACCAGGGACAGATAGAACACTTGGTGGCCTCTTCCCTCCTGAAGTTGAGTGGGTTTGGAATGACCTGGCAATGTGAGTGTGTACCCTCCTCTCCTGTCCAGTATTTCCATCTCAAGTAGTGTAATCTAGTCCTATGGAAAAATTCCAGAATGTTCCTTCATCCCAGAAAGGGATGACCTTTGCCAAATTTACTCTTCCCATATTTGAAATGGGACCTTACCATTTCTAAACCGTTACCATGTTTTGGAAACCTTTTTTTTTTTTAAGCGCTTGGGAGACCATGGTATAGATCTCTCTGGAAAAACCTGCTCTGAAATGGAAAGACAAAACAAACAAACATAAAGCAAAACTGGAATAATTAGGTTTAATTGGTGATTGTTTCTTTCAGTTGTTCAGGTTATTTAATAGTTACCTAATGCTTGCTGTGTGCCCAAGGGAGAGCTAGGAGGTAAAGATACCAAGGGAACCGACATCCCTATAGAGGAGACAGATGCAGAGACTACACCCCAGGGAATGATGCAGTCTTGAGAGATGCACAGGATACTGGTGGTGTGGTAGATTGGCAGGGAGGTTTCCTGGAGTGTTGACATGTCTGTGCTGCATTAGCAAAGAGGAACAGGCGAGCCATTTGAAAGATGAGGAAAGATGTTCCCAGCAGATGGGACAGTGCGAGCAACATTGGGGAGAGTCAACTAGCTGGAGCCAAGACTTGGCTTGCCCTGGTGGGTGACTTCCTCACTTGCCATTTCTTGGACAGGACAACATTTGACCCCTAGTACAGTCTGGTTTATTCAGCAAATGTGCTGTATAACATTTTGGTCCACAACGGACCTCTTATACAAAGGTACGCTTACAGCTAGCCTAGGTGTGTTACGTCATTATAGTTAGTGTCATTCAGCTCTGTGATGTTCACATAATGATGAAATTGCCTAATGATAATTTTTATCAGAAGGCATTCCAGTCGTTAAGGGATGCACGACTGTACTGTGTGGAAGTTGTGTCAGGGGTTAAGTGCCTGTGCTCCATCAGGAAATGAAGGAAAGAGCTCTACTATGTTTCTTGTTTACTCTTTCTCCTCACTTTCCTCCCCAAATTACCTCTACTTTTGCCTTTTGTCTTAATATAATGAGCTGTGATCAGTCAGGGTTGTGAGAGGAGGGAGAAAACAGGAATATGTGCACTGCAGCAAGTATATGCTGTGATGGGTTCTTGGATGATCTCGTGCTCCTGTGTGGGTGAGCTGTGGGAACCAGAAGAGGCCCTGTGCCACACATGGAGGTGCAAGTGGTTCCCCTGCCCTAATTCCTTATTGGCATATGGTAGCCCATTCTCCTTTTCTCTCCTTACTTAGACTTACACCACTTATGCCAATTTGACATACATAATCATAGCCATATAAAAATTCCTAAGGAATATCTCCATGTTGTTAACCTAACAGCATCTTGGACCTGGCATATTTATAGCGTGGTGTGGGAGGGCATTTGTTATAGCCCCAAAGAACTTCTCATAGATGATATTGCTCCCTTACCCCTCTACCCTCCCTGTAATTTGTTTTGCTTCCAGTTGTCTTTAGTTAATTGAATTCTTTGTGGGTGAGGGGCAGACTATGGGCTGTGGCCCAAGGATGTAAAAAGCAAGACCATTAGGAGTCCGGTACTATCTTCATTTCTGTGTGATCACTGTGTGTTCCTAACAGGGTAGTCTTAGAGCTCTTTCTGCAAGGAGTTATTCCAGAAAACCAATTTGCCTCAAGAGACACATAGTATGACCAAACACAACCCAGCCATCAATAGGTTCCCTTTTGCTGCAGCCTTATAGGTTCTGTGGCTTGGGTTGGATTTTCCTTTTGATTTTGAGGTTCTGCATGTAAGGTGATGGTAATTTCTTTTTGATTCAATGAACCTGGAATGAAAGGAAACTTGTTTTCTTCTATAGTGGAAGGTTTTCTGCAGGTCTTTGGGAGAAGGTTGGGCACTGGGTTTGGGAGGAGTGGGAAGGGGGGACAGGAACTGCCAAACCCCTCAAGGGATGGGGTGGGTATGTAGGGGGCTTGTCTGTGTTATTGGTCCATGGCACCTCTCCAGCCTGTGGCCTCTCTTTCACAAAGCCTTCGTTCTGATTAATGGTATCCGTGTCTGGGAGGCATGGATTGTATTAGACCTTGTTTAAAAGTGCTCGCTATACATTCACTTCCCATGGAAGTGCACCAAAATAGGACGAGAGGAAAAAAGGGAGCAAGAGAAAGAGCCTGCATTTGGAAAGGGTAGAAAGGAAAGCTTTTTTATAAATGCTTTCTGTGACTTTCTGTACTCTTCGAGGCTTTATCTCTGCAGGGCTCCTACGGGAGAGCAAGGGGAAAAAGTGAAGACAGACGTCTTGGGAAAGAAAACGGGTTTCCCTGCCAAAACTGGGAGATGGTGCTGGCTCTTTTGGCTTTTTAGAAACTCCAAGAAATCTGCTGACATTTTAAGGGGGGCGGGTAGAAGAGATGATTTATGATGACATCACATGTTGCCCAAGCAGATCCTTCGAGAGGAAAATGGCTTTTATAGAGAGCATGTTGCAATAAACAGTGAGTCACTAGGGGAGCATCATCAGTTGAAATGCCTTTAGTTATTTGACTTAACTCTTCCCCCCCAACCCAGTTGAAGGTCATGGCAGCTTCTAGGGCCTTGCTGTAAAGGGGTTCAGAGAGCCCAAGCCTAGTCTGAACCCAGGTATGCGCTGCCTTTGGTTCCCAGGTCTTTCCCCATCAGCCCTCTCTGATGCATTTAATTGCATCCTGTGTTTGTAGCTTCCTGTTGGCTAAGGTGGGGGTGCAGGTGTTCTGTGTGTGCTTGTGTGCATGCGTGTGTGTGTGTGTTGGGGGTGTTACTCCCCTTTGTGTTTCAGTGGTAGGCAATGTATGGAGCACGGTAGGGTGAAGGGAGCTGATGACTTCTGGCTTTTTTTTTTACCATGGTACAACAACGTGGGGCTTTTGTTGAGAGGGTGTGGATTGTCACCATTCTTCTTCAGGGAAAGAGCCCAGAGATTGGTGTTGGGGTGAGGGATCCAGCATATGGTTTTATGCAGCTTTCTGGGACTGGGAATTATAGTAAAAAGTACCTTGAGTTTTATTTATTTATTTTTAAAGGTTTTATTTATGCATACATAAATGGGGTACAGGTCAGAGGCGAGGAAGGTGAGAGGATCCACCAGAGACAGAACAGGGAGTAGAACAGGCAGATTGACTGAAAGACACTGCTGAGGGGAGCAGCAGACAAGGCAGGAGAGTTCTCCCTGGTAGGGATCGAACTTGCGCCTCAGTGGCTATGGAAGCTCCACAGTGCAGCGCTCAACCCTTTGCACCACCAGTGAGGCCCCATGTATCTTGAGTTTTAATAAGGTTTGGAGCCTGGTGTTGGTCCCTGTGGAGTTTCCTGGTGTATGTGTGTGTGTGTGTGTGTGTGTGTGTGGTGTGCGGTGGCTCCTCACTTCCATGGTGGCAGCCCTGGGTCTCACCCTGGAGTCCAAAGAAGTCTGGCCTTCTCTGGCCAGAGCTTTGTGTTCTCTGATGCACCTCTCCTCTTTGAGGATACCTCTTTCCTTTCTCCTCAAGACTTTAGTTGACTAATTTCCTGCTTTCTTTCTACCAACATCAAAAGCAGCCAGAGGACCAGATAAAGAATTCTTTCACATTCAGGTCAAGTTGACAGATGCCTTCTAACTGTCTTACATGTATTTACATTTCAGCGAAGATCAAACCCTAAAGCTAAGGACAGAAATGCTTTTGAAGGTGTTCTAGCCATTAAAAAGAGGGGCTTGGGGGTATCTTTTGGCTATGCCAGTGTGGGGGGTTGTGGGTCAGACAGTTAGTTGGGCTGACTGGTGTGGATGGTGTTCCTTCTTTTCTATGGTGGGGTAGTGGGTATGACTCAGACTATTGATGGAGTGTGTCCTTCCTTGTAGGGGCTGTGAGTGTGAGAGACCCAGTGATGGCCAATTTGAATATTCACAGTCCCAGAATACATGAAGTTGGGGAATCCTCCCCTAGGAGAACGGCCAGCCACTGCCTGGGTTTCAGTACTGGCTGGCCCAGGTCAGGTTCTGCTCTGCTTTTTCATACCCTGAAAGGATTTGGTCCAATGTTGGGAGACCTGCAAAGCTTTGGGGCTGTCTGTTGAGTCATCAGGCCTGGCCCAGTGTATGATAGTGGTGCAGAGATGCTGTAGATGTCCCATGGAGGCTGGTCTGTTCCTAAGGCCACTGAGACCTACTCCTGGGCGTTAGCATTTTTAAAAAAAGATTTATGCCTATAAGAACTGGGGTATAAGCCAGGCCTGTGCCAAGCAGGGGGTGAGAGGATTCATCAGGGACAGAGTGGGGAGCAGAACAGGCGGATCTACTGAAATACACTGCTGAGAGGAGCAGTGGGCGAGACAGGAGGTGTCTGCTGCACTGTGTGGGTCAGTTCCCTGGCCTGGGATTGAACTCATGCTGCAATGGCTGCTGATAGCTTGATAGCGCTGACTTTAACTCCTGCACCACCAGGGAGGCCCCCCACGTGTGGGTGTTCTGCCTGGAGCAGTGAAGTTGGCTCCCAAGGAGAAGTGGTAAAATCATGGTCACATTCATGGTGCTGGCTAAAGATGCATGTTTCCTAACTATCTTCTCCCTGTTATCCCACCATCTACACTCTGCTTCTGTTGACATTTGTGGACACAGCCATAAGGGAGACACAGTCCCAGCCTGCTGGAAGCTGGTCTATACTTAAAAAAGCACACCTTTTATTCTTTTGGAAAAATGTGACCTCACCCATAGAGCTATGACCCACTCAGCATATATTGTATGAGTAAGGAAACTAAATTTCAGCTCTGTGCCAGGCATTTGAAAACTTTTAGCAGCCCTATAAGGTTGCATTTTATTATCTCCCTTTCATCTTCAAGGAAATGGAGGTGAGACCTGCCTCAGGTCCCATAGCTCCTTCGTCACAGTCAGTATAAGAACTTGGTTCTGTCTGCTCGGAGCCTGTGTGCTCCACCGCACTACACTCTGGGTAATGGCACCCATATTGTTTTGGGTTCTGCTGTTTCTCACTTAACATGTCAAAAGCATTTTTCTGTGTTTCTATAGTATTCATGATAATCTTTTTAAATGACTACATGATTTTTCTTCCCATGCTGATGTACGCTAATGTAAACCAGTCCCTGAAATATTGCGTGTTTACTTCTAATTTCTTTGATGTTGGGAATTGAATAGAGAATTCTGACACTACCCACTCCCCGTGCTCTTCCCTAAAAGAAGCAATTGGGCCAGCACAGATGGAGACTTGCAGGGGTCTCCAGGTGGTTGGGAACATGGCGTTCTCGATCAGCAAGGACTCATGGGAGAAGACTGGCATCCTCTTGCCCTTGACTCTTGTGGCTTGTGACTCAGCCAGACTTAAATGCTGGGTCTTTCAGAGATCCCTATTTCCCGCTCTCCTTCAGGGAGATCCCAGGCTGTCTTGCCAGGCTTGTCTCTATTTCCTAGCAATTTGCCCACCTTAACCTCTAGTCGTAAATCCATTCTCTTTGCCTGAAATGCTCCTAGTTTTTTGGCCCCCCAAATACTCTCCAGCTCTTCTAGCATTTAGACTTTAGCTCAACACTTGTGGTTGCCAGGACCCTTCACCAAAGTTGATTTCAAACTCCTTGAAATCCCCTTCTTGCTAATTTGAAACCAAATAACACACTGTCATATGAATGCTTGTTTCCTCAAAATGGTAAGGAAATAGGTAAGGGGGTCTTGAAATCCATGTTCCTGGCGCTCTTCCACTCTTGACTCCTTTACTCCCCAAAAGAATACTAGGAGATAGGACGTATCCCCACCTGCCCATGAGGCGTGGCAGGGCAATGGAAATGAGTGCTATCTAAGTGAGTGCTGTTGGAGTCACCAATAGCAGGGCCCATTTCTTTAACTTCATATCATTTGCCTTTCAGTGGGCAATATAAGACCCACAGTAGATGCTCATGAACTGCTTGTTGAGTTGAATTGTTTGAACAATTTCCTTTGTGAGAGTGAATATTTCTTTTGTGCACTGTTGAATCAGGAAGGAAAAAACATTGTCCACTGTGCATATGGCATGTGCTTTTAATTTTAAATAGCAATCCCTGCAGTTTGGCAAGGGTCAGGCATTGACAAGAGGTAGAGAGGAGGGAAAAACATCTTGAAGATGACTTCTGCCCTAAGCGAGAACAGAGCCCCACATCTGTTCCTTGTCTCTGTCCCCATTCCCCTCTCTTCCTGAGATTCTAGTAGCAAGGTTAGAGGGTAGGTGTGTCCAGATCTGAATTGAAGATCTGTGCTTGGGCATTCTAGGGTCAGGGAGCATAATCATCTGTGTGGGTCACCCTTAGCTTTGAGGGTCATTTCAGGTTTACCTAGCATGGGGTTTGGTCTGTGCAATAAACACTCTCTCCCATGAGGCACCAAAGCAGAGCTATTTTACCATCAAGCTTGTCAAGTTTCGGAATATATGGAGTTCTTTTCTGTTGCTACTACTTAGTTCTTGGCTAGAGATAAGAGACATGATGTTAGCCATAGTAAGAGCCCAATTGGTTTTTTTTTTGTTTTAAAATTTTATTTTCATTTATTTTTTCTTTTCCTTTTATTAAAATATTTTAAAATTTACATATACTTGACATTTTTTTCTTAGAATATTCTTTATTTTTTTGAATTGATGCAAGTGCTTTATTAAAAAAGCAATCAATAAATGCTAGCTATTCTTATATAATATTCCATGTTTAAATCTGACGTTACGTAGCTGTGACATTGGTTTATCTGGTGTTACAAGTAATACTGTGGTAGATATGTTTTTTTTTTCTTCTTATTTTTTTTATTAAAATATTTTAAAATTTACATATACTTGCCATTAATTGTAATCCCCATGTATTCCCCATCACCATCTCACCAGTGCACCATCA